>SCDZ01000734.1:0-96933 GCA_004143845.1 Drosophila lacertosa | reverse complement strand
AAAAAAAAAAAAAAAAAAAAAAAAAAAAAAAAAAAAAAAAAAAAAAAAAAACTCAACCACAAAAATAATTGATACCTAGAAAATATCATATATATATATATATAAATCAAACTCAATAGAGAATATCTATGTTCTCTCTAAAATAGATATACGCATTTGTATGTTCATATAGAATAGAGATAGAGAGAAGTAGATAGGAGTTTAGCTATTGTCCAATGTCGCGCACATTTTGTATCCTTCATACGAACAGAAACATTTACACAACAGACACTTTTGCTCTCCTTTTTTATAAAAAACCAACAGAAAAAAAATGTAAAAATTGCGCTCACGTCTAAACAATGTATGTATATATATGTATATATATATATGCGAATAGCAGCGGCCAATTCTGAAACCCCTTTTGGAATGCCTAAAAGGAAACTCGCCTTAAAAAAGACAGCGCTGCAAAATAAAAAAAAAAAAAAGAAATGAACACACCAATAAAAAGTAAAAAAAAAAAAAAAGTAAATCTTAGTTTATTGTGGACAGGTTTCTAAAAAAAAAAATACTTGATTGAGAGTGCAATATTATATATTATTATTATTATTATTTGACACGATACGTACTCAATTAAAGCTGCAAATTCAGCTAGTTATGAATACTTTTCCCCTGCGGCCAAAATTGTCGCACATGCGGCACCAAATTAAATCACAACTGCAAATGCGGCACAAATGCCGCCCTCGTTTGGGCCATGCCACACTGCGTGGGCGTGGCACAGCGACGGCAATTTGCTGCGTACATCTGTCCGAACACATCATCAATCGCCATAGCTAGAGCCACAAATGTCAGAGCTCGCCAAATTATTACATCAAATGCTCAATGCTCGATTTCAGTTGGTGGTTGATATTGAGTAATTGATATAATGTCAGTGTGCACGCAGATATTGTCGCCCACTTAATGTCCGAATTGTCAACGGGATTAGTGACCATCAATGCGCTATCCAGGGGTTGCATGGGTGGTTGGGGGGGATGGGAGGTAGGGGGAAACGTGCTCTAGTCTCATATCGTTGCATTGCCAATTGTCAGTCGGCCTATTGTTCCTGCATCATTATCATTATCACAGTTGCTGCTGTCTGGCATTAATTTTGTGCATATGTGCTAAATTTCTGTAATTTTTTTTTTTTTTTTTTTTGGTAATTAAACGAAACAAGTTGGCAGCTGACGCCTGCAAATCGCCCATCAATTTTTCATTTATCCGTCGCTGTCCCCCCTTTGGAAAAAGTAATTAATGCACGCCATTGTTAATGGCAGTGCATTTGCATATTCGTATTCATAGAACAATAAAGGGAATTCAACACCTAGAGAAATGGTCGACGATGAAATTTGCAAAACAAAAGCTGCGCCCATGAATTAAATCAAAGAAAAAGTAAAATAAAAATAGTCTTCAGACTTTATGCATTCAAATTACAAATTTGAGTAAAAATTAATTTGCCAGCAATTTGCGGCGCCTTGCCGCTGGACCCCTTTAGATTCGTGCAACAGCTGCAACTGCCATTAAAATTCCTTTTGGCCAAATCCCTTGCTCTGGCTCGAGCTCTGATCTTTGCACAAATAATTACTCATTGTCATTGTAATTGGCGTGCGGGCGCTAAATGGATTCACAGGCACAGCCTTGAACTGGATCAGGACTAGGGGCAGGGAATGAAAGTGGGGGAGGGGGCCTGCAACTTGTGACATTTTTGCTTGGGACCCTAACTTGATTATTTGTGAACCGTTGTGAGCGATGACTAAGCAAAACAGAATGGCATAGAACGAGCCACAACTCGACATCGATGCTGGCAGCACGTTGCATGTGTGCTGCTGCTCGATTACTTATTGCTAGTGTGTGGGGCACAGCAAGGGTATCATAAGTGCTTATTCGAGCAAGTATAAATTGTTGATCAGCAGTGCTTGGTAGATGCAATTTGGGCAGTCAAACACCAAGGAGTGTCAAGGTTTTAATTCCAGGAGTCCTCGAATTTATGGCTTTTCATAGTGAAACCAAAATGTGTCGATATCCCTATATCATATAGGTCCCATTAGATATAGATATCCAAACCAAACTTAGCAGTTAACAATGTATCTATAGATTTAAGCTGTATGGCAAATTTGGCTATATGTGTCTAAAGGGTATTAAAGATTCGGACACTCGATAAGTGTTCGATGCTGGTTCATTTATTGTGCTTGCTGTTGTGATGGGGCTCATGCTGATGATCCCCAGTGGACGCTGTGTTATATTGTGCGCACGTACTGGAATTTTCATTTTATGTCATTTCAATTTTCCTGCCTTCAGTTTTTATAGACGCAACGAAAATGAATCGAACGGAAAAAAGGGTTCAATTGAAAGAAGCAGCAACAACAACAACAACAACGAGGAGCAATTGCTCGTTGTCTGCCATTTTTGGCTTGACGTGGTGTGCGTGTGTGTGTGTGTGTGTGTGTGTGTGTGCGAGTGTGCGTTGCCTTTGGGACTTTGTTGACGTGCCATGAGATATTGTTGTTTGTTTGCTTGTTGTCTTTTCTTTTGTGTTTGTGTATGTGTATGTGTGTGTGTTTGCTTTTTTGTATGCGAACCTTTTGCTAACCGGACAAAGTCCAAGCCAACTTGTCCAATCTCGGCCCATTGTGCATTAGTCATGAGCAACAAATTACCTGCGGCATGTGAGAAACTGCCGCCTGCCGGCTGAAAGCGTTGACAGCTCTGTGCCAGGGGTCCCCAGGCCCCAGTGGGGCACAAGTGTCCAAGTGGCAACCACTGCTGCAGTCGTGCAGTGGTACTGCTAACAACTCTTTTGCTCTCTCCTCCAACACAAACTAATCATTTAATTTTTTCGTATTTGTTCTTCTAATTGCAGGTAAGCTTTTTACACTAGACTACAGAAAAACACAAAAGAACCGCAACAAAAAAAACCATATTTGGCGTAAGTGCTTGTCTACAATTTTAATTTATTTTAAATGCAATTTAATGCACATGCTGCTTTCTGACAAATTTAAACTTTGCCCAAAAACTAAGTACATGCAATTTTAATTTTAAAACAATAAATCATTTGGCAGTTGCATTCGCGAGGCTTCAGCAGCCGCATGACAAATGTTCGCAGCTGCATAATTTACACACAACATTTATACATTCGCATGTGTGTGTGTGTGTTGACTTTGCCGCACAATTAGAAACACATTAAATATTTAATACTCCGGCCCGTGAATTATATGTATAAACATTGTTTTCAGCGCTTTCATGCAAATATTTTGATGTTTGCTTAGTCTCCGCTGCCCATGCGAAATCCCTGATTAACGCATTGAACCACTTCATCATAGATTAAACGTGAACCTAACCAAACGTAAACACAGCCGACACGCGATTTAATTAAATGTGTAAACAGGCGAGCTAAGCTCGCTAAAATTAATAATTTTGTTGATTTTACTAAGTTTTTGTTTTCGTTCCCGATAAATACGGAATAATCTAAACGTATAAAAAGCAAATATGCCATTGCGAATATGTTTAGGTAAATAGTGTCAACATTCGTATATAGAATATTAATTATAAATTTATAGTAATAATAGAGCAGGCATAAATACACAACTTTTAAAACTATTTCGAATGTTGCGATGACAAAAAGTTTCTGATTAATGCTCCACAAAATCGGAATATTTATGGTTAATTTCTTAGCTGTCCGTAATGTACTGTCATGCAAGAATTCCTTCGTTTTTATTTTTCTGTTAGCTATCTTTCTGGTAGCCTTTCAATAGCTAAAAGCTGATGACACACCAGAACAGTTTCGAATTTTTATTACCCAGCGTTTGATATATGTGTTTGTGTCGAACATGCATTCATTTTATGACTCGTTTTTGGAATTTGTTCAACTATTTTATTTGCTCCTTCTGTCACTATTTCAGCACAACAACTACGTCTAGTTGGACGCTCTGCCCCTCCCCCTGTCCCTGCCCCGCCCTCATCCCCCAACTTTAGCTGTTGGATAACGCCCCAGCAATAGCAGCAAAAATCAATCAGCCAATGTCGCCGTCAATAAAAACGTATAAACCCCAAAAACTCTCTATGTGGATGTGTGTGTGTGTGTGTGTGTATTGCACGCTCTAAGGGCATGTGAACACGCCACATAGCGTACACACACACACACACACGCAAATCGTTTCGTTCGGCAATCAAGCACATTTATTATGCATTTTTCATATGACAATTTTTTTTAGCACTTCAAGTATACCCATTTAAAAGCGACCGCATAAAAAGCAAATATATGTATATATATTTATATATATATATATATAGAATGCCGGTGCAGCCTTTCTGTCCACACATGAGTAAAGCTGCATGCATATTTGTGGTTGTGCGTGCCAGCGAGTGTGAGTGTGTGTAGCCAAACAAATAAAAAACGCAAATTACCCGCATTTTTTTTTTATTGAAAATTGAAATTTATGCGTCGCATCGGCCAACTGCATAACCATAAGCCCGTCTATATACAATCATATATATATATAGATGTATGAATATCCGTTGCTGATCCCTGTCATATCGCTGTCATCTCTAGCAGATACTTCACTTGCGAGTATCGATAAACGTGGCACTTATTGATTTTCGTGCGCAGCCAGACAACAAATTCATAAATTTAAATGGCCGCTTCACATGCAGCGGCCACTTAAAGCCTGCCGCGAAGAAGCCCCCACCCCGTTGCCCTCCACCCTTCCGCCTGTCTCTTTCCCCGAAAAAGTGAAGCATAAATCATGCAAGTGCTGCAAAGCTTTCATTTGTTTACATGGCCGGCGTTTCGCCCGTATGGAGTGTAACCTGTACCTGGGTTGCAAAGGGTTGCAAAACTTGTGGCATATCGCTTACCCCGTCAAGTTTGGGGCGTGGCACACGCCCACGGCGGGACGGGACGGGACCGAGAGTCGCACCACGTAGTTGTCCTTTGGCTTTTCACACATTTGCATATCATTTGGCGGGGCGAGGGTCTAAAAGGGGGCGTGCCACGGCTGCTTATCGCCGGCGACACTTGCCGCCGACTGGCGACTGCCTACTGCAACAACTTGCAACAACTTGGGGCTGTGGCATTTCCGTTGCCTGGGCACGCGCTTGTTAGAACCGAAGCTCTTAACGATTTCGTGTCATTTTTTGCATTTCCTTGTGCATTGCTTTCAGTTTTCAGTTTTCAGCCCAGCTTTTCTTTGCATTGCTTTCCTCTTCATTTTTTGGTTTTTTTCTGTTTGTTTTTTTATTTTTTTTTTGCGGTTGCCGCCCTCAAGTGTGCGGCCTTATCGCGTGCTACGCGATGTGGCACCTTCAGACAGTGGCAGCGACGGCAGCTTTTGGCCAAAGCAGAATTAAACTCAGTTGCCGCAACTCGCCAAATAAATCACGCGGCCACAGACAGTTAGCGAGAGCGAGCGAGATGCAGACAAAGGTTTGTGACAAGGGGAGAGCTATAATAAATAAGTAGAGTTTTCTATATAGGTGTGTGTCTGTGTTAAAAACTTCTCACGTGTCAGTCGTTATGCCGCGAAACAGGCTTTATCTGCATTGCAGCAGCAGAAGCAGCAGCAGCCGTTGCAGCTGCATTTGTTGCAGCATCGATTATAGCCAAAAAAAAAAAAATAAAATAAAAAAAAAGTGAATATAATAAACTCCTTTTGGCGTGTCTTGCATATCATTTGCATTTTCCAGGCGATTATGCATTTTGATGAATGCCCCAAGACGTTGCTGCAATTAGTGGCAGCAGCAGGACACTTGGCGCGGCTCATGCATGTCAAGTGCGCGGCAAAGTATGCTACGCTTAATGCTGGACAACTTTGTTCAATTAAAATAGAGCAGCGAGCGAGCGAGATGGAGACAAGTTGCAAACAGCAATTGCTACGCCTTGTCTTGCCACGCCACTGTCACTGCCACGCCCCCGCCCACTGCCTCCTCTACTTGGTCATGGCTATAATGCACTGTGATTAATTTCAACGCTCAGCATCGTTTGTAACCCATTTGCATGCGCTGCTCGTGCCTCGAGAGTCGTGACAGGATAATCCCCAGCTCGTTGTCCTTGCGCTCTGCTTTATGTCTGCACTGTCTGCTGCTGTTCTTGTTGGTGTTGCTGCTGCTGCTGCTGCTGGTGGTAGCCTGTGTTTTAAGTAATTTTTTAAGGAAACCAAAGAAATTAAAAAAGCAGCACCATCGTTGGCAGGGATAAGACTTAAGGGTCCAGTCTACCTGGCAACCGTGTATCCACCAATGCCATGGACATCGCTGCAGAGAGAAAGGGAGACGGACTCGTCGCTGGCAAAAATATTACAAAAAACGTGCCAAACGTTTATTTAAAAGGATTTATGTGCGTTACGTGCTAAATGTGAAATAATAATTTTTCTTGCTTTTTTCCATTCTGGTTTTTTCGTTATTTTTAATGCCATTTTTAATGCCGCACATTGTGCAATGCAATGCAGCCAAAGCCAGTCAGTGTCCTTGTTGTGCCTGTGTGCCTGTGTGTGTGTGTGTGTAAGTGGAGAGCCCGGGCATTTTGTGGCTGTGGCATTAACTCAAGTCCTTGGCCATTTTTATTGAGCTGGCCAACGCGTGAAATTGTTGTGGGCCGCATTCGCTCGGGCAACTCTTTGGCAGAGATTTCTCTCTGGCCGAGACTTAATTGCATTTGAAGTTGCCTGCCAGTTCTGGCCATGTTCTAGTCTGTTCGAGTCGCCTGTGTTGGCTCTTAAGTGCTGCGTCTACAGACTGAAAGGAAAAGTTTTTTTCTTCCATTTTTTTTTTGTGCTTGTAGTTTTGCGGCTGCCATTGCCAATTTATGGTTCTCTATCTGGTCGCTGTCTCCCTCGGACGCTCCCAGTTGCTTTATTCGCATTGAAATCGAAAATGCGTAGATAGCTGGGGAATACGACTGCACTGAGCCAGCAAATACAGTTATATATATTTTGTCTATATATATATACAGCGAGAGTGAAAGAGAGAGAGGTGGAAGGAGTGAGGATAGACAGCTAGAAGGAGCGCGCGAAAGGACATTAGCTGGCCACAACAATGCGCTCTCTTTGGCTGCTGGTCCCTAGTTCCAGCCGAGTTAGCTTGTCTTCTTATTATTATTATTATATTTTCCTTTTTGGCCGGACGACTGTTCCAGCACAGTCCTCCTGCGTACATTTGTTTTGCGGCCCGCATGCATATAGCATAATAATTAGGAGGGTGTCCTGCAGACGTCCTGGCCCGTTAATGCGAGACGCAGTCAAACAAAGACAACCCAGACACATTGTACAGTTCATTTTGCGGGCGCACAAAGTTTCTTAATTTTTTTTTTTTTTTTTTTTGCTTCAGTTTTCTGTCCCCAGCTGAGTGAAAAAAGTTTTAATATGATTTGAAGCAGACACTGCAGCAGCCTCCGCCTTGAGCCAGAAAAATAATTAAAGTGGCACATTAAAGTCGCGTCGCAATGTCTACCTGCAGCAGTGCGTGGCAGTTGCATGAACTTTGCCAAGCATAACTTATGCATGTGCCTGCATCCTTCAGCCTGCCTTCCATCAGGCCCACATGTGTGCATGCTTAATGTTTAGTTTTTGCCAGCGTCTTGGCAACTTTTCGTTTTTTTTTTTCCAGCCTGCCTGCTTATTACCTTAAACTTGGCTAAGGTTGTTGACTGCTGCAATTTGTTGGCACAGACGACCCCTAAACGGGGCTGTGCGTGGGTGTGTGTGTGTGTGTGTATGTCTGCGGGGCTTTTGTCCTTGGGGTGCGACTCTTAGACATGTGCAGCGCAGGCGAGTGTCGAGCATAAATTGAAATTCATATTCAGATGTGCGTTGCCGCTCGCTTCCTCTCTTTCTGTCTGTCTGGCTGCGCATTAGGGACGCCGTTTTCTTCTAATTTTCATTAGCCGACAATGGCCGTTTGATGTCCCCAGCTGATGACCGCCTGCATATCCCTGCATAGAGCCCTGCATATCCTCGCTGCAGACAAGTGTCAAAAGCTTCGCAAGCACTCAAGTGAAAGTAATCCTGCAACGACGCTGAGTTCGCCTTGTCCCCCTTTCCTTTTCCTTTTGCTTTTATGTTTTCTAATTCAATTACCAAAACGTTAAGGAAGAGCGGGCAGGGAAGGAGCGGGGTGCAAATGCAGTGCCTAGACAGCTTAGGCGGCAAAAGTTCTAAACCATTAAAAATAAAATGCATTTCGAAAGTAGATCTTTTTTGTATACCCTGTTCCCATTTAGAATGTGTTAAATAAAGTATATAAGTTTGTATGATCAAAAAAGAAAGCATCTTTAGGTAGATCAATTTAACAAAGTATTTTTGGTCTGTGTGTTCTTTTTCCCGAGAGTATTCCATGAATGAAAAAGAAAAAGGGTGAAGATAAAAAATCTTTAATAATTTTAACACAACTCAACATTTTGTTTATGATTTGCTACAGGGTATTTCTTGCTTGCAGCCTGCCTACTTGAATATAGTGTAAAATCTGTTTGAAACACTGTATAAACGTGCTTTAAGTGCATCTATTGTATTTTATTTATAATGCAAAACATCTGCTTTAGACTACGCAAATGCTGACCGCATTTGTTTTTGCAGTTTTGCTGCTGCTTTCAAAAGCCCGAAACATTTTATTTTTTCTGCTGTGCTCTGCAGCAAGTGCTTTAAGTTTAAATCGCATTTTCGTAGTACTTAGTGCCGCAACGTTGCGTTCGATAAAACTTCAATTAAATTAAATAAATCTCAGGATAAAAATGAGCAAGTTTTCAACGAGAGTCCCCGACGAGAGTCGGCGAATAGCCTGCGGTCATCATTAAATGTCTAATTTATTTCCGAACAACAACAGCAACTAGCGAGAAGATTTCGTGATTACAACAAGATTTTCCATTTCACAGTTTTTGCCATTTTCCACTCTCGCTCACTTCATCTCACTCTCTCTTTTTCTTGCTCTCTCTCTCTCTCTGTCTGTGTCGGCCCCATAAAATGTATTTAATAAAACAGGCACGTTTTCATTTTAAGTGCTGTAAATTTTAATTTAGTTGTTGCTTGCGCACAGCTGCGCCTCTCAACGCCGCCCACATGGCCCGTTTGGAGGGGGCGTGTCAGCAGCGGGCCACATCATCAAAGCCAAAAACTTTCGATAGAGATCAGCGTGGCGGGTTTGCGCCTTCATTAACAACAACAACAACAACAACAACGACAACAGCAATCAGAGGGAAAAGCCAAAGAAGGGGAGAACGGAAGTGACTTGTAATGAAGCGCAAAGTATTTGCCTGATTTTTTTCTCTTTTTCTTTCATTTTTTTTTTTGCTGCTTTGTCCCCCAATTTTCCCATATCGCACTTTGGCAGTTCCGCTTTAATGAGTTTTATCAGGGCGACAGTTTTGACAAAAATTGACTGCCATTTTGTTGGGCCGCGAGCTGTAAACAAAACTTGGCCCTGGCTATCAAACAGAAAATATGTTTTACTTAGTGCTTATTTATGAATATTTATGAATGCGACAAAAGTTTCCAAGCCTCCGGTTCACCCCTGCTACGTGTTTAGTTTGTTTATTTAAATGCGCCTTCAGCTATGCAATTGTATATTAATTCAGTCGCAACTTGGACGACACAAACTTGGTAGAAGGGGCAGGGTGCTGGAATAAGGGAGAAGGGGGCAAGTCGGGTGACTCTCCTGCGGCCAAAGTTGAGAGCTGAGACAGCGACAAATGCTAACTGACAAGCCAATTTCGCTATTCTCGGGGTTTACTCTAACAAAGTTGTGCGGACCCTTTGCAGCTGGCAACTGGCAACTGGCAGCTGACATCAACAGCCACAACAACTGACACACGTCGCCTCGACAGCGGCAGCGGTGGCATTATGCAAAACCGGCAAAAAGCCGAATTAAAAATGCAAATTTTGTGAGCCATTCGAATGGCATTTGGCTTTTTACCTTAGCCAAGCAGCTCGCACCCTCCCAATTTGGCAACAATTGTTGCCCAACAATCGTCATTGGGCAATGGACGGCCTAGGCTAAGCAGTTCACAGCGGGGCCTTTCTAAGTTTAAGTGCTTGGCAATATTTATTTTACGGGCAGCTAAAAAAAAAATAACTATTGATGAACAGCCTAGGGTGTACTTTATATAAGCTATTAAATATATAAGAGAGCCTCATTGATTTATAAGTAAAATTAATTTAAAAAATGTGCACTTTGTGTTGCTTTCGTTTAAGGATTAAACTCACATAAAATATATTTTTACTTTGTATAACATTTATTTAATATGATTAAATACACCAATTAGGGACTGCTTAAGACTTAAAAGTCCACTTTGCAACTGTTACACAACACTTATTTAGGTTGCCATGCAAACCTAATGTCCTTCTCGTCCTGCACCAAATGACGCACATGCTTGTGTGGCAAATCTGTTGACTGTAGCGTTTATAAGTAGTCTCTGATTCCTGCAGACAGACACAAATATATTTCAATACCAAAAATGGCATAAAGAACTCATATATGTATATACATATATTAAATATGATTCTTCTTTTTTTTTTTGCTTGGCTCTTCAAATAGTATTCTACTCTACGAATGCGAAAGCTACTTACTTGCTTTAGCTTTTCATGCTTATTTGTTTGCTTATTATATATTTTTATATGCATGCTTATTTTGATTTTTTTTCCTTGCCAGCTTTTACCTGCGCTTTTCACATGAATTTCATCATTGTTGAGGTCTGCCGTTCCCTGCTAACACACAAAAAAGAAGAGAAAAGAAAAGAAAGTAAATTGAAAAATGCCTGTGGTTTGCTGCCGTGTGCTTTTCATATTCTTTATATTTTTAGCTTGATTTTTCCAGCGGCAACAAGATTGGCGCTTTAGTGCCGTTGTCAAACCAACTGCATGCCCCAATAAGTATGCAACGTTTTGCCGAGCTGATTGTCAAGTCTGTGCCGCAGCGTTGCGCGCATTACGTATACGCCGTGTTGGGCCCAACTCTTATTTTATTTCACTTGTATTTTTTTTCTTCTGCTGCTTCTTCTGTTTATTTTTTTATTGCTTTCGATTTTCATTTCGACAGCGCGCACGTGCGACACTAAGACGAGGATGCTCCACTAAACTTTTCGACGTTGGTCGGCGTAAATTTTCTTTAAGCATGATTTTATTATATTTTCGCTCTCTTTTCTCTGGCCCCAGCCATTTGCTTGAGTTCGATTGGGTTTGTTTTCGCTCTGCGTGAAATTCAATTTCCCATTTTCCACACACACACACGCGCACACACACAGCGAACTATGTTGGTGGCTGGCGTGTAAATAATCGTGACTCTATTGAGATATCCTGCAACCTTTTTGCATGCATGTATTGAAAAGCCGTGCACAACAGAAAGAGAGGCCAAAACAAATGTAGTTTAATCGCTTTCTGCCTTCTACGCTTTCTGCTATTATCCTGCGCTGCGCCTTTCAATGGCTGCGCTTTATCAGCAGACGCCATCGACGCCGCCGATTTACTTTTCCGTTCAGCTCCTCCCAGGCGGGAGTATGTCCTGGTATGTGTGTGTGTGTGAGTGGCTTCCTTTGCGGCAAAACTCATGGCAAATATTCTTGATTTTTATTGCGTTCGTTCACAAGTGAAATTGCTTAAAATCTATTTGTAGATTTTATTATTATTTTTGCAACGGCGACAGTTCCGCCTCCTTTTCTCCTTCTCTCGACGTGTTTGTTTTTTTTTTTCTCCGTGTCTCCTCGACGTCGTTTTTGTTACTCTTGGCATGCCATTCGCCTGCAAAACAATTTGTTCCCTTTTTGCTTGGCTACATTTTGCTTTGGAGGCATTTTGCAGTTTTGTGTCTTGATTTTTCTTATATTTATTTATTTTTTGTGCTCTTTTTTTATATCAATTCAGTTGCCGCATTCTTTTTGGGTTTATTACTTGTCTGCCTGGCTTTTTGTCTCTGTCTCTGTCTTTCACTTTTTGGGCTCGGCTAGCGGATCTATTTAAATTCATTCAGTTTATTTGGCCAAAACATGCAAACATTTAGCCCCGCTTTCTCGCATAGCTGTGTCCTGGCCATTTTTTGGCTTGTCTCCGTACTCTCGGCGTATATATATTTTCCTGTTAAGGATTTCTGACATATTTTATGTGCATTATCTCATGTCCTTGTCAGTTTTGATTGCAGCTCTGACATAAATTTATGTAGTTCAGCTTTGTTTATACAACATGCTTGGCCGGGCGCACAAATTAAACACAACATTCGTGAAAGTGCTTTAATTGCAGGGTATTTTTTGCATTTGCTTGTTTTCTTAAATTAAAATTGCGAGCAAGGCCATTCGGTCGGTCTCTGCGATCGAACGAACGCAAAAGGCAAAATCAACATTAAGAACACGAAATTGCGTTGAATATAAAAATAAAATGAAATATAAATCATGCGCACCATTTAACAATAAAAGGCATTCGGGTATTGCCCTTCCGTCGTTACCCAATACAATGGCCCATAAACGCAACGCTTTCAATATCACTTATAATGCCACACCATCGCCCACTGCCCCACACCACACAACCACCTATACAACCACCCATTCCGCTTCCTCATGCAGCCATTTGCAACGGAAATCAAGTCGCACATGCGAAAGTAAAAATTCAAACATTTTTCTGAATACAAAACCAACAAAAAGAAAAAAAAATAAAGCGAGAGAAAAAACGGAGCGCAACATGTTTAAAGCGAAATTCTGCAACATTTAACATGGGGCATGCCCCGCGAGGGCAGTTGCCATTGTGGCAAATGGGAAACAAAGAACGATGGGGTCCAGTTGGCAAAGAGAAAGCAAAGCAAGCTAAGGCTAATGAATGCTGAAAATCAATTACAGGGCGAACGAACGAAGTGAAAAAGAAATTGAAAGCAGAAAATAAAAGTAAATATGCTAAATGTGAAAAATGATTATAGACAGACGATTATCAACTTCAAAATGACGATGATGAAGAGATGTAAAATAAAAGTAAATATGCCAAGCTTGAAAAATGATAATGATGTTGATGAAGATTGTTAAAGGCGACGTTTTCCGTTACCAATTTAAACCATTAGACGCATCACTTGGGCTACATTTGCGATTGATGCAGACAACAGAACATGCACAAGAATGCTTATACATCTATTTATATATATATATGTATATATATGTGTACAGATAGACAACTGAACTGTCGTTAAATTTAACAACTTTCGATTTTCAATTTATTTTTTTTGCCATGCGCTTTGTGCACCTTTTGCTTTTTGCTACTTATTTTTATATGGCACCTGATGTGGCCAACTTAACTGAACTTTAATTGTGCGGAGAGCTCACTGTGTGCGTGAGCTATAAAAATTGTTTGCGTGTGTATGTGTGTGAAAGCTATATTTAGCCATAAACTGCTGAAAATTGTTGTTGCATACTTGCACCGTTTGCCAAAAGTGAGTTTAATATAATGACACATTTTATGATTGCATTTGCTTGCCTAGTTTGCCCATCTGGCCCTTTTACTGGCCATTCGAATGCCGTTGCAGCTGGTCAAACTCACGTCGAGCTGAGGGCATTAAAAGAATGCTCGAGTCGTTGGCTCGTCGGGGCTTGAGGCAAAGAGCAGCGTCAGCAAATTGTGGCATAAGGCGTTGCTAACGAGCAACGAATAGAGGCAACTGCCTCAACTGCCCCAACCCAGTGTTTTCACCTGTGTCTTGTCTGCTGCCTGTCGATGGCTGCTTGGATGGCTGTCTTGGTCTTGGTCTTGGTCTTGGGTGCCTGCTTGTCCTGTTTGTTCATATACACAATTACCAGCTAAGGCGATTTGCAAAGCACAACAGCAAGCACATCAGGTGTGGCCACTGGCTTGCACTCAAGTCCTGTTATGCCATTGTCCTTTGCATTGTCCTTTCGCTTACCGCCGTCGCCGTCTTCCGCTGCCTGTTTGACAATGTTTACAGGTGCAAATTTCAAAGTGAATTGCTTTTCTATCGTTTGGAAAAGTGCTGCAACACGCAAGCATAACTAAAGCCTTTCAATTTACCCACGCTCCCCGGCCAGGTCCAAATTAGTTCAAGCCAAAGAGACACACACACACTCATGGAGACAGGCTTTGTGGTAAATCTTTTGCGCCGCTAGCACTTAGTAAAATTGCTAGAAAAGCTGAGTTAAGCGGATTTCTATATATGTATATAAATATGTACATATGTACATATGCATGTAGTATATTGTATTTGCCCTTTGTGGGCGTGACAGTTTGTCATAGAATACCAGGCATGACTTTAAGTGGCGCTTTATGTAATTGTGTACGACACGGCAATTGACAGCCCATTGTCTCTCGCTCTCGCTCTCTCTCCCCTCTCTCTCTCTCTCTATCTCACACACTCTCTACAGATGTGTGCGTGTGCATTTTAATTGAATTCTGTGCACAGAACATTTATTAACAATAATTGCATTTCATATGCCAAAAACCAGACTGTCCACAAGTGTCCAAGACTAATTTATCAATAAACTAAACGAGTCGGCACACACACAAGCACAAATTTAAGGCCACACTCTAATACACATACTCGCACATGTTTAAGCAAAAAGTTTGCAAAAATAATGAAGCATAGCTTGAGGCGCACAAACAAAACGTTGCACGCACGCAAATTGCAAACAAGCAAAGCAAACAAACCGCCAACAACAACAACAATAACAACAACACCCACCTGACCACAAAAAATAACCATGCAGAGCATTTTTGGCTATACCTCAGCTTGCCCCTCACTCCTCACCCCTCAGTCACAGTCTCTGCCCCTTCTTCGGCTGCTGCAGGCCAAAAATAAGCGTAAAGTCACGCAACTGTAGAATTTTGCATAAAATGCTGCCAAAAGTAAAGGCAACCCTCTTTATATACGCACACACACACACACACGCACTCACACACATGAATACACACACACACACACACTCTATGGCTTGGCAACTGCCCACATTTTGACTGATCAACCAAGTCGAGCATTTTTGTTGAATTTGTTTGGGCGCCCTGTCGGCTCTGTCTGGACTGCTGGGCGTGACCGAGAGCGCTTGCTGTACCCAAAGGATTACCTGAACTTGTGCTTGTTCCTGTCACACAGTCAGTGTCAGCATCCGCCCCCCCATTTTGGCAGCTGGTGTCACGCACTTGCGAGCTCGTTTGCTCATCAATGCGACAGTTGCAGCTCCAACGACAACGCCCAACCCAACTCAGCTCAGCTCAACTCAGCTCAGTTGGTTGGCCGGCGGCTCTTTGTTAAAAATGCAATTGCCTGATGCTTGGTTTGTGCCTGGCCAACAGCTGCAGCAGTTGCTGCCACAGCTGCCCCAACTGCTGTTGCATACAGTCAGGTAACTCTTCTTCCATTTCGATTTGATTTTGCAGCCCGACTTTAGCAAAACTTTACAAAACTTGTGTTCGCTTTCGTTCTGTATACATATACATATATTGAATCTATACACACACACACACACACACACACTCACGCACACCCCTCAACTTCCTCTGGCTATTGCTCTTTTATTGATTTGACTTTTGGCAGTGGCTTTTCAGTTATTTATTTATGTACGTAGCTCTGGCTGCCTCTTAATTCACATTCTCGAGTGTTTCAACGCATTTTTATTTCTAAACTTGTTCTGGAGCAAAACTTTTGTGCGCCTCTAGAGAAATAATCAATTTTTGTTTAGCTTTTGAGCGTAATCAAATTCTGCTCTGCCATTCTCCACGTTGCTGTTTTCCATTTTATTTGCATATTGCATAATTTGTGAAATTTCTTCTATTTGAAATGCAATTAAACTTGAATAACATTTAAAATTTTTCTCTCTCTTTATTCTCATTGCAGGTAAGCCCAGACTTGAAGTATTTTATAAAAGTGCTATTTATTAGACGTGTCACAGGTTTGCTTTATAATGTATAACATAAATATACTTACACTCAGAGAAATTTTGTAGCTAAATTCTAATTCGAAATTTCTATTTAAAAGACGGATTTGAATACTTATGATTTCTTCTTTAAAACATTGCTAAACTTGATTGCAACAAATCGTTACAAATACTCTTCCACTTCTAAGTGCATTTTTCTGCGAGTGTACAAGTCTAAACTTGATGATCTAACTTTCAAGTTGACTTGCCCAGTAATTTACACTAATTCACCCATCAGGCGCTGGGAGTAAAGCTGAAAACGTCAAGTACAAGTTGAAAGATCATAAATCTTAGCG
Source organism: Drosophila lacertosa (assembly GCA_004143845.1). Lineage (NCBI taxonomy): Eukaryota > Metazoa > Arthropoda > Insecta > Diptera > Drosophilidae > Drosophila > Drosophila lacertosa. The sequence goes on along the minus strand of SCDZ01000734.1, from coordinate 80,754 downwards.
CAGCGCACAACAAAGTAAAACACACCCAAACACACACCAACACACACTCGAACTGCCTTTGTACGCGTCATAATTTAACACAGCAGCAATGTGCCAGGACATGCCACAGGATTGTTGTTGTTACTGTTGCTGCTGGGAGCGTAAAATATAAATGTCCAATTTGCGCAGCGTCTGTGCAACTTTGGCGCCAAATGATTAACTTGATTTATGCGTGCGGCGACAAAAACTTTCCGACTGCCACCGGCCACGCCCCCATTGCCCAGTCCACCGCCCCCCCATCGCCAGGTGTGCCCTGCGAAAGCCAACACAAAATACACAACGCATAAAAAACACATTCGCACACTTGCAATCATTTACGGCAGCGGGGGCGTTAATTTCCTCTTGGCACTAACTTGGCCGTCTATTGCCACACTTTAGCTCAAGTTGTAACCCCAGCAGCCACCCAACCCCCCCACTTTCCGTTACTCACTGACTGTGTGTGCGAAAAAAACGAATGTGTTAAACAGCTTTCATTATGTTGCCAAACTTTAAATACTCTTTCCTTACCAATTTGTTCCCTTATAATCAATAGCTAATACTATAATTGTTGAGTGTTGTTCATACTGTGATAGTGTTATTTTTAATTGTTTAGATTGCTGAGAGTACCTATAAAAATAAGATATATATGTATGGATATGGGATCTTTAATCAATGAGTTCGAGATATTAAATACGTGTAGTTTTTTAAACGAAGTTTTACGGCGAGAAATTCTTAGTGATAGACAAGTGTTCGACTATTGATCAAAAAAAATATAATGGCAAAGGTGACTTATTTTATCGGCTACACATTTCTTAGCATATTCAAAGGACTCTCCGCAAGTGTATGGAAAAAAAAACTACGCATAAGTCGTCTAACAAGCGCCATTAGTTGCTTTCACCCCAGAGTTCGACAGCTGGCAATGTTCTCAACGGTCGCAGTGGCCTCATTTGTTTTAATGTGTCAATTTGTTGACAATGCCCCAACTGTCTGCACACTTATATATACATATATATATACATGTATATATGCGGTTATGGGGTTATTGCGTATACGCCATGTTGCCAATCCAAGTTAAGCAAAATGCACACACCTGTAATCTGTCATTTGGCGCCTTTAATAACCGCTTAAAGCCAAGTCCCAGCTGCCAGCTTGTGGGCGTGTCTCTCGTTGGGCTACTTTGATTTAACATATTGTTTATAAACTTTGCAAAAACATATTTTTTATGCTTTTGTTATATTTATGTGGCTCCCTTTTTCTTTACGTCGGTTTTGTAGTTTGGCGGCGGCTGTTGCTTGTTGTTTTTGTGGATTTTATCGCGTTTCGCTTGTGGCCGTCGCTGCCGCCGCCGCCGCCGCCGCCGCCGCTGCTGTTGGCAACAGTTTTATGGCTGGCAAAAGTTGTTGTTGGCCATTTTGACATATTTCACGCTTTGCTTTTATGCTTCCCGATTGCCAAAACCAAAGCAGGCTCAAGTTTAGGCTTTGTTGTTTATTCTGTTATTTTTATTATATTTTGGTCTCGTTCATAAAAATTGGTTTTCGCTGGCGCTTTGCATTTATGGCTATTGACTTGGGCCAGCTTTAATAACCACATATTTATATGATTTTCATTTCATTTTATTCGCCAGATTTGCTCTTTTAAGTCCCGACAATTTCTTCTTTCTCTTATCGATCAAGCGGAAACTGTAACGACAGCTGCTTTAAAGTTCTGTGTTCCCACTTTCATTAAAAGTCACTTATGGCCACAACTTTTGTTGCCCATTTGTGGCTGTGCTTGTTCTGCATGTGAATACCCATTAAAGTTATTTAGCTTCTTTTTTTTTGTTTTTTTCTTTATTAAGTGCAAAATGAAATTGCCTCATTTGACAGCTTTTTGAGTTTTGAGTAAAACTTTGCTGCAATATAAATGATGGCTTTTTACTGTTTATGGAATTTTTCCTCCCCTTTTCCCATTGTCTCAGCTGTGTTTGTCAGAAACATGCTTAATGCTACTGTGCTACCCTGTATAAAAAAAGCTATAAACAGCCTATTTACATATGTGCATAGAGCTCTCGCATTTAATGTTTTTCCGCTGTTAATTTTATATAAGACTCATGTAAATTATTTTACGATTATTATAGTACTTTTCCAGTAAGAACTTAAGCCTTAAACTTTACTGAGTATTAGCTGGCCGTGTCCTGTTTATAACAATTTAATTTAATAGTTGCATGTTCTTAATGAAATTCCCAAAGCATTTCATTTGAAATGCATTCATTAAAATGATAAAACCAGCTTGTTATTGTTGTGCAGGTGTATTTGTGTGTATGTTTACCTGGCATTTAGCGGCACGTGAGATTCATTAAAGCAGTGGCTGCCTTACAAAATGGTGCGGGGTTAGGAGTCTAATTGAGTTGCAAATGCCAAAGCGAAACGATATAAAAAGCTAATTGCTGGCCATTGTTGTTAGCGTAATGTAACGAAACGTAACGTAAAGTAACGTAACGTAAAGCAAAGCAATGATGCTCATTACGTTGCGCAACACTTAACCCAAAAATGCCGAGCCGTGTAGCCCAAAGTAAGTGCGGGTCATGACATTTAATGTGTGTAGTTGTAGTTGTGTTCATCTACGGACAGTGCAACAACACCTGTTAGCATTCATTAAAACATCACTCTCTTTGATGTGGCTAGCACTCTAGTTTACTGTCGCTGGTCTGGCAATCTCTGGCTCACGCCCCGCCTTCTAATTTCATTGACGCGCCCACATTTGCTGCTGACTTGGCTCACAACAATTTCGGTTTTCTTTTTTGTCCATATTCTATTCTGTAGTTGTTTTTTTCTTTCTTGTTGTTGTGCCACGTGGAACGTTTCAGCATCGTAAAAAAATCGTCTGTGCTCACACTTGAGTCACAGCAGCGGACAGTGAAAAACAGGCAACACCACAGGGTCCCCCCCCCCTCCCCGTCTCCCTTTCGACTACGACCCTGTGCGTCCGCCTCAGTTTGTTTAGTTTTTTGCGGTTATCCGGCGTTTACATTGTCTAAACGCCCGGGCAGGACCAACAAGCGCACGGGATCTCATTTGGCAGCAGGAGCAGAAGCCCGCTCATAGGTGGCCCACTCAGCTCACCTCCTCCCTCTTCCTATACCCCAACTGCCATCCCTCAGCTGGCAACTTTTTGTTGCTCACTTTTTTATGGTATTTTTTTTGAGCTGTGCCAGCTACTCTCCTCACACACAGGCAGAGGTGTTTATACACTCACACACACACACACATGTTGAGGAGTACTTGGTGTGTTTCGTTTTGCCCCCCGTTGTACATTTAATGGCGTTGATATGGTTTTATGACCTTTGTGGCCTGTTACACATACGCCCCGAAAATTGCATTGTTCGCCTTTTTTCGTCTTCTCTTTTTTTATTACATTTATTTTATGTTTTTTATTATTTTATGCTTTTGTTTCTTATGTTTAATTTTCGTTCTGCATCCACCAAGGACCCATCATTTCTAAGTTGATTTTCTTGTTCGACGTGTGCGTGCCTGTGTGTGTGTGTGTGTGTGTGTGTGTGTGTGTGTGTGTGTGTGTGTGAAAGTAAGGGAAGCTGTTTAACATTGCATTGATTTGAGTTGTGAAAAGCTTCTCAAATGTTTTTCGGTGCATACTTGAGTTCGCTTCACTCGGATATTTCAACGTTTCAACGGTTTTCAACTGCAGTTGAGTGCCGCACATTTGCCAACGTTGTTGTCAACCCCAAATGCAGCAGCCTTTCCACCCCTCCCCAACCCGTTTTCCCGCCAGCCCCTGGCCGAGTATTATTTTTTTTAAAAACAACGCCCGCCATTCGCATTCGTATTCGCATTTGCGTTCTGACTAAAGTGCAAAGCATTTGTAAATAAAAATGCAATTTGATTTCGTTTTGTTGTGTTCGGTTTTGTTTGTCGTCGTATTTCAAATGTGACAAATTGAGTGCCCCAAAGCCTGGGCAAACAACACCTGTGTGTGTCTATCTGCCCGACTGTATCTCTCTCTGTGTACGGGGCGCGAAATTTGTTTGCATTTTTATAAGCATCGTCGGGTTATTGATGCCAGACAAGTGGACGCACTCCCTCCCAAATAAAAACATATAACCGCAAAACGGTAAACACCCACAAATACACCCATCCAAAATTCAGACAACTTCAACGAGAGCTGTGAATTTTATTCCACTCTACACAATGACACTCCTGATATATCTATCAGCAGGATTTTCAGTGTTCTTTAGCGACTATGCAAATCAGAGTTTGTGTTTGCCCAATTTATGAATTAGATTATTAATATAGTGCTACAGAATTTATGACCGAAAGCATTCTAGATATGTATGTATATATATATATAAATATTCAAATGCTATTTTTTAATATATTCACCAACTTCTTATTATCATAAGTCCTTAACGCCCAAAACTAACCAACTGTCAAGTTATTTTTGACAATGCCAGTCAGTAAAGACTAATAAAAAGAGTTATTTAACGCGCGCAGAGGGCCAAAAAATTGAATTGTTTGTGTTCGTTGTTGATTTATGCGAACGTGGCAGACAACTTTATAAGGAAATTGCGTGACTGGTTAATTGAAATGAGAGCGCAGCGCAGTCAATGGGAATAAAAAGTGGTACCCAGGAAGTTATAGACTCAAAGATACCCACAATTTGAATAATAGTAGACTAAGTATATCTATAAGAATTTAGTATATAGTTTTGGTATGAAATCATGAACAGCATAAATAGTCAATAAATTTTGTGTGCATGTCTGCTCTGTTAGCACAGCATACCCCATGGTGAGCTAAACTCGTTTCGAATATGTATTGACTAAAAGCCAAAAAAGAAAGTAAGTAAAAGAAAAGAAAAGGAGAGCCTGTCAAGGCGGCCACTTAAAGCAGCCCCAAAAAGGAGACTTCAGAAACTGGCGCAGACATTTTACGAGCGCATGCAAAGCCCAAAAGGCGAATATGGAAAATACAGTCGGGCCCAAAACCTGCGCCTGCCAGAGCTGAGTGAAGTATGCTCCGAAATTCATGAGCCACGAAAACGCATAAATATCCAACTTTTGTACGTTTTTGTTTTGGCCGTCGTTTTTGTTTTTATACTTTTTCCTTTGCGAGACACGAATGTAGCAAAAAAAGCTTGGCATTAGCTAAGCAACCCAGGGATTCGGCGAAAAGCGAACGCAAAAAGAAAAAAAAAGAGCGCACGGCAGGCAATTTTATGAAAATTATGACAATAATTGTCATTAAATCAAAAATGCTCAGTAATTGTCTCATAAATTTACTATGCAAATTGTGCGGCAGGCAGGTCCTTCGGAAGGGAGGGGCAGGGGCAGATGGGGGCGTGTGCGGCTTGGTAGCGACTGTTTCGTGCTGGTCGTCGCAATTTTACGATATCAATAAAAACGTCGACAATATAAACTTAACTTTGGCTTTTTCGGCCGTTCTGGCTGTGGCATTAAAATTGTATGCATAGCATATTTCTAGGCGCACGTTCGGTTTATGTTGTTGTTGCTGCTGCTGCTGCTGCTGCTGCTGTCCGTTGCTTGCCACAAAAGTTTTTACGATGCCTCATAAAAGCGACCGGCCAACTCCTCCAGGTACGAGCCCCCTAACAACAGAGTTGCTGCAAAGGATTAGATAAGCTGCGACTTGGCCCGGCATTAAACCGAATCTAAGCCCAACCCGAACCCGAACCCGAATCCCAGCCCAACTTGGCTTTTATGCCTATGCACTTGTAGTTATGTGCGCATTAAGAACCGCTCCAGCAGTTGCTTACCTGCGCTTTAAAGCCGGCCCGGCGATTAAAGTTACCCCCCCCCCCCCCTTCCGTCCACCCCCTCAGCTGCCCACAAAAATATACACAGGCATGTCGGCACGCCAAGGGGCGGTGTTCACAGGAAGCCGCAAAGTGGCTTTTTAATGCACACAGCTGGCTCTGGCCAGGCCAGTTCAGGACATTGCAACAACAACAACAACAACAGCAGCAGCAGCAGGAGCAACATCAACAACAACAACAATAATATGCAATTATATAAAAATCAGACACGACTGCGCAAAAAAATTTATATAAAAATTTGCTTACTTTGCTGCGCCGCTCAAACGGTGTGTGTGAGTGAGTGTGTGTGTGTGTATATATGTATGTGGTTTGTTGTGTTAATTTAATTAAAGCCTGGGCGTGCTTGCCTTTTTTGTTCATGTGTGTTGTTGTTGTTGTTGTGGGCCGTAAAATATGCTTGTTATGAAGTGCCAAATTGTTGGCCATTTGACTGCACAAAAGATGCTTCAGCAAAACGACGCACAGACAACATTAACATAATTGAAAACAAGAGACCATCATTTTTATTGGCCAGTCGAAGTTTTAATACCCTCACAGATAATATGTGATGTTAGTGTATGGTGCGGAAGTTTCTATGAACTTTTAGCATTTTATTAATACATTTATTTTGGACGCATATTTGAATTCTTCATTACCAATCCAATTGTTATATATTCCTTAGAACAGCTGTTAACAAACAGACATTAGTTTTTATATAGAGCTGTCCGTTAATGCTAATGAACTTTATGCTGTTGAAGATGTAGATTTTATTGCGTTTTACATTTCATAATGAAATAATAATAATACCCGTAGCAAGTGTATAATGAGGCTGCCGCATGCTACACAGGCAACATTTTGTTGAAGCAGGCTCAAGGTCAGATTAAAGACGCAACGCCTTGAAAATATGCTACTCTCTGAAGTGTGTTACGTGTGTGTGTGTGTGTGTGTGTGAGGGTGTGAGTTATGTGAGCAAAAATATGGCAACCGGCTGTCGGCCATTTTGCCACTGATCCCCTGTGTCAAATTTCAAGCACACAAGCAACAATGTGTTGGATTTAAGCTGTTGTTGTTGTTGTTGCTGTTGGAGTTGGTGTTGTAGCATCTGATTTCACACTGTCTGCTGCGGGGCTGCTCAGCCTTCATTAATAATTCAAGAACAGTCAGCGCTGGAAAACCTTTTTCTTATTCCATTTTTTTTTTCTGTATTTATTTTCATCAATAGCCTAAAACCTTGCATATCTATGGGCATATCAAATACATATCCATATGGGAGATGGGGTGGGGCTTAAACTTATAAGAAACTCGAGTGCATTAAAGTTGGCAACAAATCTCGTTGAGCGGCAACTGATTTATGTGCTTATTGAAGCCGACTGTGCGAAGCTTTATTAATTTACACTTTTTGTGTGGCTGTTTTTGTTGTTGTTGTTTTTTGTTGCTGATGCCCTTGACAGTTATATAAATTATTATGTTTTGCTTTTAGCATGATTGAAATGAAATTAAACTGCCTTTGTCAGTACCGTGTGTGTGAGTCTGTGTGTGTGTGTGTGTGTGTCGTCTAACAGCTGCCAGGGACATGTGCAGACAATAGCAAAAAAAAAAAAATACAAAATTAAGATAAACTAGAAAGCAGCGCCTGGGGTGAAGGTGAAGTGGCAGCAGGAATTGTGCGCTGAAATTTCATTTAGAAAATGAAAATTTACTAAACGCCGAAAAAAAAAAAACAGCTGCCAAGCAGACAAAAACAGCGCTGGGTATTGGCTGAAAAGGGGGCCAGTTAGGGAGGCAAAGTAGGTGATAAACATATATCTTTATAAGCACACACACACACATATAAAGACTTGCATATAAGCTATGTGTGTTTATATATAAATATATTTTTTTTTTTATAAATTTTAATCACGTGCGCCCCAGTCTGGCTGACAATTTTTGGCGTTTTTTTATATTTGTATGCCCTTGTTAAGGGTGTTAAAATATTTTAAGCGAAAATGCTCAGCTTTTGAGGAAGATATACAATAAGATGTGGAGTATATAAGCCAAGCTCTCACTTTGAATTGTTTTATTAAATTGTATTTAGATGCATCTCCTGTTGCTAGTATTCAGATATATTAGACCATTATTTCACTTTCATAGGAAAAATCAGCTTGGCTTGGACTCTCGCACACATCAGCTAAACGCCTGATAGAGTATTTGATTTTCGACACTCTGAAGCTAACATTTCTTTTGTGTGCGTTTTTTTCCATTGTCAGCCGCATTGCTGCGCGATTTTTTTTTGGCGTGCATGCGTTTGACAGTCAAAACCTTTTAAATCCTTGTTAACTTGTCTAAATTCGCAGGTTTTTGGCGCCCAGTCGTATTTGTATATTTATATGCATGTCTATACGTATACATGCCCCTGTGCATAAGCCCCAACGCACGAGTTTTTATAAATAAATTTTTATTTAGTCTTGTGCTCGTTGGCGCTTTATGTCATCAGCAGCTAAGCAGCAAATAAATTGAAAGGCATTCGAGTCCTTTTAACGTTTATGCTTGGGCATAAACTGAAATGATGCTGATTGTTGTGCCATGTCGCGATTTCGGGCAACGAAACAAATGTGAAATGCGAAAATGTAAAATGTAAAATGTATACGAATGTGTGCGATAAGCAGCTTATAATATGCCCAAACAGCTTTAAGTGCACTCACTTTAAGTTGAAAGCTATGCAAATTAGCAGCAACTCTAGGCCAGACTAACAGTTACTCTTTCTAGTTCAATCATAATTAAAATCAAATAAAGCTAAAGCTCTCGCTCTTCAAATAAAACAGCTGTAAAGGGAAAAGAGTACAAAACCACAATTCAGGGATTAAGTTACCACCAGGACAAATGAAATGCAGCAGTGTATGTTTCCGTCTCGCTCTCTCTCTCTCTCTCTCTGTCTCAGTCGCTCTCTATTTCTATTGCTCTTTCTTGGCCGTTGGCAAATGCAATTGCCATACGAAATGAATCTCGCTCCCAATGCGGCATATAAATGAACTCATTATTATAAAACTCTGGACAGTGGCAAAGACAATATTTATGCTGCGTCTTAGGCATTTGCAATTTAAGAATTCTACGAGTATTTTTCATTAATTTCAGCATTTAAATATTTACACAGTGGCACATAATTAATTGCCAGGCGCCTCAAGTGGCTACAAAAATGCGTAAATTATGCGAAGCGGGCGACGCAATTCACACTTAAAGCTGACAGGCGAAGAGACTGGAGTGGAAGGAAGGAAGGGAGGGGAGGGGTTGGAAATGGGGATGAGGCCACTGAATGGCCGAAGGTGAAATTTATGCGCCGAAATTAATTTCATGCAAAAACAATTAAGTTAATTTAGCAAAAGGCAACAGCATCCAGGCAAAAGCGCAGCGCAGGCGGAAAAATCAGGCAAATGAAATATAATAAACTTTGCAGAAAGGCGAAGGGAACTGGAAGTGGGGGTAGGGGGTGAAATGAGCTGGCAAGCTGTAAAAGGGGGTTGGTGTCGAAAAAAGGGCTTTAAATTTCCATTGCTATGCCAGCTGTAGCTGTGTGTCTATGTTTGTGTGTGTGTGTGGCGGGGTGTGAGGGTGTGCGTGTAATACAAACGCAATTAAAACACACTCAAGAGGCGCAAACAACAGACAACAGTGGCTGCCAACAGAAACAAACTGAAACGACACCGTAAAACATTTAAATGCTGCAAAATAGACAAGGCAGCAACCAAAAGAAGCAGCTGTGTTGAGGCTGGCAAAAGGGGGCTGGTGGCGAGGGGCTTGAGGGGGTTTGTTCGCCTGGAATTTCGCTTTCAAATTGCGTTGGCGCGTGAAATATCGGTATGTACGAAAAGGAAGCGAAAGGATTGTGAATTTGCCAGCCAATGCATTTATACAGCCGCCAAACAAAAATAATAATAAAACGAAAAAAAAAAACATACATTTTAATTTGGCACAAGCACCAACGAGAGGGAAAAAATATAGTGAAATATAAAACGCAAAACGAAAAGAAGGCGACTCATCGGACGCTGGGCTCATTTATCACGCGAATGTCAAGTCGACCAAAGTGCTCAAAATGCTTTTTAATTGCATTTCAAATGACAGCCAAGTGCTTGGACCACTCACAACAAGCAGCAGCGCCATCTAGCGTTGAGGTGCGCAGCGAAATGTGAAACACAGGCAGCAGCCTAGGAGTTGAAATTAAAGCAAGGGGGCGCAAGTGTGCTTGGCGTTAGGGCTCGCAATGACATTGACACAACCCCTAGGCATTGAACAACCCTCTAGACTAACACCACCCCCTTCTTTAACTCGCCGCGTCCCGCCCTGCTGCTCAAGCTGGAATAGAGTTCAGCTTGCAACTCGCAAGCGTGCAATAAATTTTTCAATGTCATGCGTCTCGTGCGCACAATCTATATAAAACAACAACTACAAAGCAATCGCACATGGCAGTCAGACAGGCACGCCCCCGCCCAGCTCTCCCGTTTGCTGCCAATCTGCCGACCGCTAAGCACCCAACAGCAAAACAAACTTCCAATCAGACCCAAACCAGGCACCACCTCCAGCTACATTTACAGCTATAGCCACAGCTTCTACTGAAACACTGACTGCTGACTGCTGCCGACTTTGTGATAAATGTGCTACAGCTTTTTGTCTCTTACTTCATTTGAAGTTGGCTCTGGCTCTGGCTCTGGCTCTGGCTTGACTTGGCCAGCCAAGCAGCCCAACCAGCCAAACGTATATTTGTGTCCGTCCCAGCATTCTAGCCAGCGCTCCAACTCTTGCTTAGTTTTTGAAAGTGTTGAAGCAGCACTTTGGCAGCGCATCAACGCCAACGAGCTCAGTTCCCTTCGTTCTGTGCTGTGCTGTCCCTCGGCATATTTGCTTTTTATCTGCGCTTTGCATGCGGCTATGTGGAGAAAACTCATCTTTGTCTGCGCTTTGCGTAGTTTTTCTTGCGCACAAGTTACATTTTTAATCGCGCCTTTGAGACTTCATTAGTGCGAGCGCAGCCAGAGAAACGCAATGTGAATGGCTAAGAGCAGCAGCAACTGAAACTCGGATTGGGATTGCGAATGGGAACGGGAATGGGATTGGGGTGCGAGGTTTTAGAGTTTTTTTTGTTTTTTTTTTTTGGTTTGGGTGAGCGTCTGAAACATGTGCGGCTCAAGAGCAGTTGCCATGATGTTGTCGTTGCCGTTGTTGTTGTTGTTGTTGTCTGGCAAATGGCGCATGAAGCAGCTAAAGCAAAAGCAACAACATCTCTTATAGCCGCTGTCTGGCACTTGAGAGCGTCAAGTGTTTTTTATAACTCCTTTTCTGTTCAGGTTTAAATGAAGTGTTTGTCTTGAGCTTCAAGTGTGGCGTGTTTTGATTTTTATTTAAACTAGAACAACTAGAAGACAACGGCGGCTGCAAACAACTTTCATCAACGAGGCAGCTCACTAAATGCCACTCGAACAATTTATTGTTGATATTTGCGCACGCACTTCATGTGCCTCGCTGTTGACGTCGGCGTCGTCGTCGGCGTCGCAGTCGACGTTACACCTTTCACTTAGACGCGCTTGACAACTTTGTCATTGTTGTCGTCACACATGTCGTATGCGTGTTACGTGACTTTTTTCTCTTATTTTTATATGTTTCTTGTTGTTGTTCGCAAAACATAAAATATGCATAAATTCCAACATGCTTTCTCGGCGGCGCGACTTTTGTCTTGGCTGTCGTAAAATGCAGAAGAAAAAAAAGAAAACCGGGAAGAGGAAGAGGAACTCTGAGCAAATTTCGAGCTGCGGAAGTGCAAATGTTTTGCGTCGAACTGGAACAAAGCTACAGCAAGAAATAATATTTTCATTTCATTTGCAGCTTATTGACAATTGACATGAAAATGTGGCGACTTGTTGTTGTTATTGCTGTTTTTGTTGTTGTTGTTGTCGTTGTTTTTATGCTTTTGTTATGCGACTGCAAATAAAGTAATAAAAACACGCAAAAGCCAAAGCCCCAAACTCAGCGGCAATGCACAAAATAGCCAACAAGTTTACCCGGATAAATATCTAAAATTGTTTAAGCGGCTGACACATAACATTGACATTTGCTTTTCATTGCGCACTTATTTTCCACCTAACACAAAAAACCACCTCAAAAATGCATTCAATTTTTTTAATATATTTCCATTGCGTGCTTCGTGGAGCGCATTTTATGATTTTTTCGCTCACCGTAGCGAATTATTTGTAAAAACCATTGTAAGTGGTAAACTGTATAGCAAAAATGGTCAAAACAACATATGTAAGGTGAGGACAAGCTTGTAAATGTCAGGTAAATGCCAGATATTATATAAAACAAAGGGTTCGTTTAAAATTTCAATTTTCCATTATGGTGAGTGGCAAGGAAATTTAAAACCACCCAATTAGAAGATCCAAGTACTAATTTATAAGTTTTTTATAACTTAACTATTTACTTTAATTACATATCACTTAATTAACTGTCAAAGTTTTTATAGTTCATAGTTAAACAAGAGTTTCTTTAAGTTATGACTCATTTTCTATAGAGTCATCCAATTTGTACTTGTAACTATACAACTATATATAATTATATTTTGTCTAGAATTTTTTACAACCGTTTGGTTTGCAGTGCGCTTTGCTTTGATATCAAATATGCCAGCAATCTGTCTGCATTTTAAATGAAACCGAAGAAGATTTATTGTGCATGTCCAATACCAGAAAAGCGGGACAGTCTTTTCCCCTTTCCCTGATGGAAAACTAACCCCGCTGTCCTTGGTGTCGTCGCCAAGGTGTCAAGTGCTTGTTCAGCGAAGCGTCGACGACTTGTAGCATAAATTATGTTTTATTGAAACTGATACTTTGACAGCAAATCTGGGCACAGACTTTTCAATCAGCCAAACTGCAAACTGTTGCTGACCGGCAACAGCAGCAGCAGCAGCAACGGCAAATACATAAATCACAAGACGTCTCGAAGCGCTGACTAACTGCCGCACTAGCTGACTAGCTGAGCACCATAATTAATTAGCTTTTAATGCTGCCGTCGCGTTGAGTCGCCTCGCGTCGCGTCGTGTTGCATGGAACGTCAAGTTGGCAGTTTGAGTGCATTTAGTCAAACGGAAAATGATGCTGAGGAATGCCAAGGCGAATGCCAAGGAAAATGCTCAAGCGCCGAGTTGTGATTCTGACAAGCCAGACAATCGCATAGACACACACGCACACCCACTCGGATTTGGAATTGAGACAGAATGAGAAAGAGGAAGCACATAATGCTTGATCCTTTGTAGACATTTCGTTAAAAGTTAGCTGTAGCTGGAGCAAAGCACTGCCAACAATCAAATCAAAAGCAAACAATGAACAAAAATGTAGGAAAACATAACCAAAGATAAGCGGCTTGCAGCGCTCAAGCAAAAAAGATGGCGACAACGACAACAACAACAACAGCAGCATCGCCGACAACGTTGTTGTTGTAAACGGAAACGCAGACATGAAAAAAAATGGCAGCTGCAAAGAAAGAAAACACGAGCACAACCCAATTGGCAGCGAAGAGTAGATGCGGGGTGGGGGGAGGGGGGTCAAACGAGTGTTGGCGTGTCCTTGTTGTCCTGTTCCCTGCTGTGGTTGGGCACTGGCTGTTGTCTGCTGCAAATACCGCAACATGTACTCAAGCAGATAATGTTAAATACCACTCGAGGACGTAGCACCAGCAGCAGCAGCAAAAGGAAGCAGCAAATCCATGTAACAACAAAAGACATAAGCGAGAGCCAAAAGCAGCGGCACCCGTAAAAAGGACACCAGCTAAAGGACATGGCCAGCGAAAATGCGAATTGCGAATGGCGAAAAACGAAAACGAAACCGAAAGCTTCAGTCGAGTCAGACAGACACAAAAGTTCAAAGACTCGCAGGCCCAAAAACTGTTGCAGCCGTCGCGCGCTCAACTAAACTGAGGCTGGGCCGGAAAATTTAAGCCGAAAATACGCCAAAACAAAAAAAAAAAAAAAAGCAGAAGAAGAAGAAGATGTGGTGGCAGCGGTGGCAGCAACAAAGTCCGCCCAAGTATGGGCGATGGTCGACGCATGTGCAACTGGCGTCCACGTTGAAAGGAAAATCAATAAAACGTGCGAGGCGGCTGGGCGGCTGGGCAACTGGGCGGCTGGGCGGCTGTTCGCTGCCACTTTTACTTTTTTGCGTTTTCTGCGTTCGTGTCGAGCCAAAGATGCGACACGGGCGACGGCTGCCAGGACAAGCAGTTTCCGCTGCCGACGTCGCTTTGTCATTTGCTTGGCCTGCAGCTAAATTTGCCTGTCTGTCTGTCTGTCTGTCTGTCCGCCTTCTTTTGCACACACATACAGCAATTGCCGGCTTAGGTGTGGCACATGGCAGCTGTTGCCCCTCCAGCCGGGGCTACAAAGTGCAACAAACCGAATTGAAATCGTCTGGGGGAGGTTGGTATTTTTGCATTTTTATAAAGCTGCTCGCGAGTTTAGTCGGACAATCAGACAGTCAGACAGTCGTACGTGCGCGCTGACAAGCGTTAATCTTTGAAATGAAATATATGTATTTGTTTTGTTAAGGCGCACCAACAAAAACCCAAAATAAAAAAACGAAACGAAAAGATTATCAAAATAGAAGAAGAAGCGAATTCAACCACCAAAAAATGTGTTGCATGCTTTAGAGCGCAACTCGCGCTCTTGCGGCATTTTGATTATCTTGGACGCAAAAGCGACTTTTTATAGACTTTGCATAAATTTCGGCGGCGCAGGCAAAATAGAAAGAAAGAAAAAAAACACTCGCTGGAAAATATATGCAAGTGCTGTGTATGCGTGTGGTTGTGTGTGTGTGTGTGGTTGTGTGTGGTTGTGTGTGTTTGCACATCTTTTTTTTTTCTGTTGGTATCTTTTACTTAGCTACACACTTCTAAGCTCTTGCAAATTGACAAAGGACTTCACATTGCCTTGCCTCTAAAGCCTACAGCAGCTCCCTGTCTCTCTCACTCTCTCCCCTTCTCTGTCTGTTTCTGCCTCTCTCTCTGGCGCCCACTCCAGTGCTGTTTGATTTTTTGTTTGGGACTTCTTTTTGGCCAGGTGCTTCGTTTTTCGCTTCTTCGTTTGCCTCGCAGTCAGCTTTATTTGCATATCAACTATGTCTGTGTTTGCCTGCATGTCCCACCCAATGTGTGTGTGTTTGTGTGTGTGTGAGCGTATTTGTGCCGCGCGCTAACATTTTGTTTGTATTTCATTAATATTGCAGAGGTGGCGTTGTTTGAAATCAAAACATAAATATTAACATTCATGAATTGAAACTGAAATTGTATCGCCCCGAGCGCATTTCCTGAACCCGTAGCCATAACCCGACACATCCTCCTTCAGCCCCCACGTGACACTGTGCAAAAATGATATAAATGCCGCCGCAGAAGCCGCAAACCAAACAAATAGCAGACAGACATAGACACACACACACACACACACACCCACGCACATCCAAACACACGCAACAACAATTTTCAAGCAAAATATAAAAAAAATTCAATAAAATGGGGAAAAATGTAAATTATACCGTGAAATGCAAGGCAAATATTTTCGTCTAGCCGAGATCAGTCAGCTGGACAGTTGCTCGTACATATGTCATGCTGCGCCACGCCCCCATCTCTTTATACGCCCCTTGTTGCATGCAACGTTTATTTGTTGTCGTGATTTGCTTGTTTTTCATTTAACAACCACATTTGGTGGCATGGCCCAAGTTTTGTTTTATAATTTTAAGCAAATATCAGCGACACGATTTGCTGATAACAAATGTTGCATCAGACGGCAAAAGATACATTTTTCGCCAATAAAATGCTATTGTTAGGAAATCAAATTAACATTTATCGATATTTAAGCTGATTAAATGCCTAATTAAGGCACTTAATAGCTATACATGAAATAATTGAAAAAGTCAAATTTAATTGTGAAAACGTGTAATTAAAATCACAAATAGGACCTAAGGCCAGATACTTAGATTAAACTTCGAGTGAGCTTTTAATAAATAAATAATGAATGAATAAATAAATAATCACATTTTTCTCTCTTTTCTTTGCAGGTATGTTATACGTCAAATGTATTTAATTTAACGTCCAACTACCGTTCGATGTTTCATCAATGTATTTCTCTGCACTTCAAGAACATTCATCCTACACATATCACTTATACTTCATATATATATATATATCTAGATACATATGTATACATATATTATTATTTTTCGTAGTTTGAGTTTGCTCTTAAATACTAACCTTAACTGTTAACTTTACTTTGGTCTATGCCTATCTAATTGTTTGTTCACGTGTTAATTTCTCTGTGTCTATTCTAAGCTGCCTATGTTCTATTTGTGTGGATGTGTGTGTGTGTGTAAGTGTGTGTTGTTACAAATTGTGGTAAATATTTAAACGTTTTCATTATCATTTTGTTTCATGCCAGCGCTGACAACACAAATCTGTCAGAGATTTGCAAAACCGCTGAAAACAATTTGTGTGCTTAATTAAAAATTTAAATTACATCAAATATGTGGGCGTGGGCGTTCGAGTGGGCGTGGCTGTAATGCCAACAACGCCCAAGCAACAATTTGTGCGTGTGACAAATTTACGGCAAAGCCAAAATAACGGTAAAGTGCAGGCCCAGCGCTGCCATTACAAGTATGACATGCATTATGGCCAAAAGCCCGTGCCCGAGCCCGAGCCCGAGAGCGAGCCCGGCACCGAGGCCAGAGAGGAGCCGTGGCCACATGCTGCCACACTAATTTGTGCATTCCCAAGTTGCAAGTGCGAAAAACAAAACGCCGCCACCAAGTTGCAGGCTTTGGAAAACTTTGCCCTCGTCCTTGTCCTGGAACGCCAGCAACTCCTGCCGCTCCACCCGTGGCTCGTCCTGCTCGTTGTTGAGTGCAGAAATTAATTGCATTAGAAAAGTTGCACGGAGTCGCACATGTGGCAGGCGGCAACTGGCAACTTGGTGCGCCAAACTTGCGCTTATTTAAGTTTAGAAATGTCTTGCCAAAGTTGCCAGCTCCAAGCTCTCCTCCTGCACGGTCTTCTACTCCTGCTCCAGCTCCTTCTCCTGCTCCTGCTCCTGCTTCTGGTGCCTGTACAAACGTTTGTCAGCAAACTTAATTTCTGAACTTTTTCGTAGCCCAGCAAAGCAAATGGCATACGCTTCAACCCCCACCTTGTGCCACCACCCCTCGCTACTCGCTACCCCCTCCCCCCCCACCCCCTCCAATTGGCGCTTACAAAATGCTCGTCACCAACTTGGTCGCTTATTCAACGTCTTCCTATAAAGCGAACGGCGCTGGGTTTGGGGCTTTTTGGGGCCTGGCGCATATTTTAAAGCACCGCCGCCGCCGCCGCCGCCAGACGAAACTTGCCAGACGCACATTTTACATAAATGTTGCACTTAAATGCACATTTTGTCATAATGCGCCAGAGGAATTCGCTTAAAAGAGAGTGCAGAAAAAAAATGGAGAAAAACGTGGAGCAACTTAGAGCCAAATTAAGATTCTTGGCTGCGGCACAAGTCCATAACAATTTTCAATAAATAACATTTTGTTGACTTTCAACCAAGAGGCATGAACAAATATGGACATGAGTGAAAGATACCCTGTACTTAGCGTGAAGTGAAAAAGATGTGAAGAAAATAACTAAAAAGTTTGTCAATTAGAAAAATTGTGGGAGTTTAGCTTTAATTAAGATTCATCTGACTTTATAGTACCAGTAATTGGAATATATTTTAACGACTGCCTAAAACAAATAAGAATACAATATTTTATGCTCACACCCTCACAATTTGGCTACAAGGAATAGTCTCAAAGAGAAAATATACAAAAAAGCAACGCAACAAAATGCTCAATGCAAATGTTGTGCATTGGCTTGGAAGCTGCTCACGGGTGTGTGCGTGTGTGTGTGTGTGAGTGTGTGAGTGTGTGCTTGTTAGTACAATTGCACACAGACAGATGCAGCTTTTGTCTCTGCACCACTTACTCCCTCGCTCACTCTATCTCCCCTCTCGCTCACGCTGCCTGGCAGCTGGTTGTCAAAGTTACTTTGTATTGAAATTAGACACATTTCCGTGCATGCGAAATGCCAACGGCGCTGCAAAGACTTCCACTTTGCCATTTTGCGCATTGATATGCCAATGCACAAGCAGGTGAAACAGTTGATCAGCGGGGCGGGCTGACGGGCCGGTGGAGACAGACAAACAGACAGTCAGACTTTCAGCTGTTGGGCGCGCTGCAAAGTATGCTATAGATTTTTGCTCGAGCACCTCGAACATCCTGTGCGTGTGTGACAACGACACCGGCGACACTCGTTGACATTGGGGCGACAATGCGTCAAGCTGGCGCACCCCTTTTAACACATACTCACACACACACACACATACAATCCCACAAACACACACACACACCACGCACCTTCACTAATTTGCATATTTATGCAATTATACGCTACCTTTTGTGCTACGACTACGGGTTTTTTGTGCTCTGAGCTCTCAGCCGTACTCAACCCTTTATTTCGGCGGCTTTGCACACTCAAATTCGCCCTGCCCCGCCCCACCCCACACAACGCCTGCATTCGCCATCTCCAACTCCATTTTCATTTCCATCTCCACCTCCAACCTCAACAGTTGGTCGCCGTTCGGCGTTCGGCGTCGCGCACAGCATGTCACTTGTCACGCCAAACACGAACACGTTAAATGTCAACAATGAAGTGACGCAGCAGCAGGAGTAGCGGCAACGGTCATTGTCCTGCCTGCTTGCCTCCTGTGCCAGTGCCGGTGCCACAGCCATGTGGCGTCGCATTGAGTCGAGACAACGGCAGACGGTTCGGTTCGGTTCGGCCGCTCGACTTGCCTGACATTTGACACTGTCACAGCGTTTAGTGATTTATTTCATGTTGACATGCGTCGTTGTCATGACTGAAGATCCCCCCCTCCCCCTCCCTCCCTCCCTCCCACCTTCCCCCTTCAACCTTTCAAAAAGAGTTACAAATAGAAATTGCGCTTAAATTTTTGGTTGCTATTCGATGCAATGTCCTGTTTACCGCTGCATGCAAATCAAGTTAGGAAAATTGCTCAGCAGCCGCCCCCTTTTTAAAAGCAACCACAACCGCAACTGCTTTGCCACAGGCGCGTGGCAAGTCTGTCAACTGGTTGAGTTATCTGCAGCCAGCGATCTCCCAATCATGTTGCGCATTATGAAAATTACATAATTTTCCACAATACACGTAAGGGTTGCACCCTTGTCAAATGGCACTTCAATTAGAGCTCTGCAAATAAAAACAAATGTAAATAAATAAACAAGAAAGAGAAAGGGAAAGCGCAGACTTATCGCGGCATGTGGAAATCAAAGCAGCTTCCAACAGCTTAAGGACACCTGAGCTCCTGCGCACCGAACAGTGTTGGAAAATGTTCGTCAGAGTGCTGGCAGCCTTTAATGCAGGTCTTTCACTGGGCTGTCGCCATACAATTATAAACTCAATGGCCATTGACAAGCGGGCTTTTGTGTCAGTTTTGTTGTGGCCAGCTGGACGATGTCCTGTGCAGAGCTGCCATCAGCATCGGCTTTGCCCTTGCCTTTGGTTTTGCTTTGGTCTTTGCTTGCGAGCATCATTGAGCTTTTTGACATTTATTGTTTGGCGTGGCATTAAGGTATTGCCGAGATATTGCCTCAATTTTCGGTACTTGCTTTTACTGCAGACAGTTTTATTGAGCCAGCTGCTTGGCTGGATATTAAAGTCAATTGCCCTGGCATTTCGGCTTGTTCATTTTGGCCGCGTTTGGGCCAAAGGAAGGGGCGGGCACGTGTACCCACGCCAACTGTCTGGCTGCACAAAACTTTCTTTTGACAGTCAACATCCTTTCGCCCAAAAAGTGTGTGTATATATTTGTGTTTATATATGTGTGTGTGTGTGTGTGTGTTACATTTTCTTGTTAGCCAAAAATTGTTGTTGCCTTTGACTGACATGATTATAAGTTGTATGTGTCTTTCAGCTCTTTTCTATTCCGTGCTCTCCTCTTCAGTTTCTATGTACAGCATGTGGCTTGTCTGCCTGCCTGCCTGCCTGCCTGCCTGCCTGCCTGACTGTCTGTCTTATTGTCTGTCTTTCTTTCTGTATGTCTGTCTGTATCGCTCGGCACGTTAACTCAAACGAAACTAATTTAATGCGCTGCAAAAAGTATTCAAACAATTGCACAAGGCGACGCCCAAGTGAAAGTCGAGCCAAAAAAAAAAAAAGAAAACCAACGTGAGCACATCAAACGGCGAATTCCATTTGCAGCGCGCCAGCGTCAGCGAAAAGGAAAAAGTTTCTGCTCAGCTCGTTCTTAGCCCAGCTCAGCACAGTTCAGCTCCTCTTTTATTTTATTTATATCCTCGTTTTTATAGCTATACCCTGTACAAGGCAAGTATTGTACGCAAAGCAGCTTTGATAGTTTTTTTTTTTTTTAAGAAAGCTGAATTAATATAATAACATTTTCTATAAATACGTTTCCAGCTTTGTAATGTAATCTACATAACAAGTTAAAACATAATGCATTTACAGGGTATTACACAATCGCTCTTACTTCCATTCGCTTAACATGTTTTTTTTATTATATTCTTTTCAAGCAAATTCAATTGTTGGGGCGTGTATGCGGTTCGCGTGTGGGCGTGGCACAGCGCGAAATGTTAACAATTTTATTTATGTTGGCTTTGAACTTGCGCTCATTATTTGCCCAGACATGAGACAAAAGCGAGAAACTGCGAGAAAATGCGCGTAAAGAAAAGAAAAGCAAAGCACAAACAAAGCAAATTGTTGCATAATTTTTTGTTTTGTGGAATTTCTACGGAATACGGCTTTAAAGCACATTTCACATGAAATTAGCTTAAAAGTTGTGGCCCTAAAGCTATTACTCACACACAGCGAGACAGACAAACACACACACACACACACGGATAGAGGCACAACCATTAGCCACCTTTAAAAGTGCGCCTGCCAATCCCCCTTGCGAGCAGACTATTAGTTTGGCCAACATTTTCGGGCCAAAACTAAATACATTTGTGTTAATTTTCCAACACACACACAAATGCGTAATAAAAAGGCTTAGTGGTGGCATTCTGACAAGGCTCCGCCCCACCCACACCATAGTCCGTCCCCCTTTTCCACCCGTTTCCATCGCACGCGCAAAGGCCTTGTGAAATTTGCATATGTGCGGCTGCCATATATGTGACTCATACATCAAACTATTAAAAGCCCCATGGTAAAGCCTCCCGGGCAACGCAGCCAGCCGCTAACCACCTCGAACAAACCAGCCCCAGGCGTCCCTTCTCCACTTTCCCCCTCTCCCGTCCCCTTGTCCCTTTCTGCAGAACTGTTCTCTGTTTTTGCCGGCATTTGTCAAATGTTGCGAGGCTTCGCAGCGTGCGCGCTCTTCAGCAGCTGCCAGGAGGGCAAAATAGCAACAGTTTCTGGATCCGAAAAGTTCTACAACATTGTTGTGGCCACGCCCACTCACTCACTCTCTCACTCTCACACACACACGCACAACAAACTAGCTACCTTTATGTATTGGTGCTTTACAAAAGTTGAAGTGTATTTTGGTTAGAAGGCAGCTCCAAGGATCAGCAGCAGGTGCATATTTACATATTTTGTCTACCCTGTAGCCAATGAAAGTATGTAAAAGAGGGCATAATGACTCTGTATAAATGTACGTAACTTATGGAATAAGGCTTCTTTAACACATAAAGGTTATATCTCTGATCTAGCTTCAACTAGGTACAAAGTAGCTTCTAGTCGCTTACACCCGATTAGCTTACGTGCTATTTAAATATATATATATATGAATGTGCCATTTTTTAGCCGTATCCTGCGGTCGTGCGGGTTTTGTCTTTTTGCGGGCTTTGCGGCTAAATGATTTGAAGCCGACGTCCCTATTTAGATTTGAGCTGTGCACTAAATTAGTTTCATTAGTTTTTCTCTGCCCCAACCAAAGTCCTTTCATATACATTTTCAGTTTCTCTCGTGCTCCGGCCAAAGTTCGCAGTGCATTTAACAAGTTTGAATTGCCCGGTGCCGAGGCGAATGTCTAAATTTTGGGAAAAACTCACGTAAATTCAACGGCTAGACAACATAAACAATGGCCAGAGCCATGTTGGCCATGTGTACCAGGCCGGGCCCGGCTATCATAAATTGCTTTGGTCCGGGTCATTTTTTATGCCAGCAGCCAGCATCAAAGCGATTGGAGCCGGGTCTGAGCCCGGGTCTTTGGGGGCAATTAAAATAAATTATGAGGTGCAGATTAACGAAAATTAAGAGATTCTTTTTCCACCCACACACAACCACACACACACACACACAAACAAACACACACACACGCAAACTAAAGAATTGCATAATATGAGCAAAGCGAAAGTAAAGCAAAGCTGAAAGATAAAGCATAAGTGAAATCAACTTGCAGGTTAAGCGGCCCTTCTCCCTTCCCACCCCCTGCTCCCCACTGTGCGCACGTGTGTGCGAGGGTGTGTTTGCGTGTGTGTGTATTTGTGCTGTGCTGTGCTGTGGCTCATCAGCAGTCAGCACACCTGGCGCGCTCCCGCTGCACGCTTAAGCCTGAATATGGGCGAAGGTTTTAGGTTTTAGCTGAATTTTTAGTATCCTTGGGCATCCCGGGCTGACTGGCTGGCAGACAGCCTCCGTCACGCAATCAAGAATTCAGGTCATGTGCATGTGAACTCAATTAAGCAGCACATAACTTACAAACCGGATTACAATCATCATCATCAACAAAAACAACAACAACAACAGAAACAACAACAGAGCGCCTTGAACCTTTTCCTCCCCTCGTTGTCGCCTTCAACTTATCTCTGTCCCGTTGCGCATGCAAAGTAGCAGTTGCCACAAATGGCGACCGTTGACCGTTGGCGGGGGCCGCAAACAGCGATTGCGAGCGCAGGACGACTGACTCAGCTGCCGAATGTTGACTTTTCAACGAGCCTCGAAATATGTTACTCATTCGCCGCGTGTTAACCTTTTTGGCCTGTTGCCGGGTGCAAAACAATTTGCAACCATAAATTTGCCACAGCAAACAAGCCAGCAACACCTACACAGTGCCCCAGCCCTGGAACCTGGCTCGAAACCCTGCCCATTTGGGCAGTCATTTGAGGTAAGGTCAACAGCTGTCGAATTGGGGGCCATGCCGACTTATTTTGTATGTAGCACAGGATATGAAAATTTTCACTTGAATAATTAATTGAACAGGCAGTTGGCAGTTGGCCTCCACAACTGCCGACTGCCTCCTGCCACTTGCCGCCTGCCGCCTGTCGCCTTCCGCCTGCCCAGTCGACCCTTGCCGCATGTCCTTGTTGATTTTGTCTTGTTGCGGTTGGCATTTTGGGCTTTACCAAGCCAGGTACCCGGCCCCCTCCCCCCGGCCCCGCCACCGTTCACAGACCCGCTGCTGTTTCCTGTCTGCTCGTGTCTTGTCTTGTGGTGCTCAGCTGCCGGCTTTCCATCTTGGCTGCGTTTAATTAAGCAATACATTTGGACTGACCCAACCGGAAGTCCAATCTGGAAATGCAAAAGAAAAAATCGAATGAAAAAAAAATATAAGTAAATAAGAAAAGGTAATGGCAATTCATACAGTTGTGCACCACTGTGCGTTTGTGCATTACAATGCACCCATTCCATTTTATTTTTATTTAAGCCGCTTTAAACCGCCGCCACAACAAGCAAAATAACATTTAAGCCTTTCGTGATAAGCATTTAAATAAATTAAAACCCCTTACCAGGCTGCTCTATTGTGGCTTAGGCACACAGACGCATAAGCGTTGGCTTGCCTGAATACCCTTTCCCTTTTCACCCTCTCTCTCTCTCTCTCTCTCTCTCTCTCTCTCTTCCTCCTTCCGTCTTTGTCACTCTCGTGGCTTTAGCCACACCCACAGCCGCATGTCAACAATGCAGCTCACCACACGCGCGCTCTAATGAAAAATAGCAAAAGTGCCGCATATAAACAACAACCAAAATATTGTCACTGATCGACTTACCAATGCCCTCTAATTTTTATTTATATTGGTTGATATGAAAATCTATTCGTAGACTTTAAAGTACATTCTAGAAAAGTATTCTTAGTTCATTGTTAAAGTAGTTTACATTTATATAAATTCCCTAGCTCAATCTCAGCACATTTTGGGGCCTTCAACCCTTTTCTGCTTTAATAATGGGTATAACAAAAAATGGAAAAAGGCGAAAGTAAAATAAAATGAACGCATAAAGATTTGTCAGCGTTGATAAACAACAAAGCCAGCGACGCGACATTGGCACTCAACCCCCTCCCCCCCACCCCCTTCCCTGCTTTCCCCTTCCCCTTCCCAGCCATTCGTTATGGTGCTCTGCGGAAGAGTGGAGTGAGTGCGGGAGGAGCTCTGGCAAACCAACAAATGGCAAAATGTGCAAGTGTTGTGGCTGTTGTTGTGCTTTGATGAAAAGCCAAGCAGAGTTAGGTAAGGGGCAAGAGGGGAACGGTTGGGCAAAAAGCCAATGGGCGCAAAAATGGCATTGCCAAACCACAGAATGGTCTCCGCGCTGCTAAGTATGCTATATTAATTTGCATTGTGCACATTTAATGACGGCTTTGTCTGTCTGCGGCTACGGCCAGCCGAGCTGCACAGATATCAGCTCGTTTACACTTGCAGCCTTTCCAATAACCATCACAAATTTGCTGTTTAATTATGTGCGCTGCTCTCGAGCGTAGACCAAGTTTACCGCTGACCAAGTTCGCTATTGCCAAGGGACCATTGTAATAGCGGGCACAGCTAATCGCCGCCATCGCTAAACCATTATAAATACAATCAAAATTCACACACACCCAACTCGTTGTGTATTATGGCAGTAAGCGATAATCACTTTTGCATTTTATAATGCCTGCGGTATATAAAATGAAATTGCAATTGCGAATAAAGAATAGATGGCCAATAGCTTTGATAAGCTGCAATCAGCCCTGACCAGTCAGGGGAGTTTGCCAATTGCCAATTGATACACTCGGAGAAAATATGAATACTTTTGTTGGCTAGCCAGATTGAAACTTAACTTTACTTTTATTTATATACTTTAAAAGCTCTGGTTTTATTTAAAAAACCAATAAAGTATAAAATGCCTAACGAAAATTTTATACATTATTTTGGTGTATCTTGAATATCCAAAATAATTGTAATTTTAACTAGAACTCGGTGTTTTCGCTGAGTGCATTGCTATATTAGCATAATAAACGCGAGTGCCACATAAAATTTTATTAATTTTAGCCCTCCCTCTCACCCACCCCCTTGGGCAACCCAACCGCGTCGAGCACTCAACAGCTTAACAGATTTACAGCACAAAAGCGGCGCCATAAATACCAAAAACAAAACAAAAACAACAACAACAACAACAACAACAGCAGTCACAACAGGACAGAACAGCCAAATGAACACTAAAAACTGACAATTGACTGTGAGAAGGGCGACGGATAGGCGTGGCAATCGCAAGAAGGGGAACCGGGTGCACTTTATAGGTCAGCCAATTGGCAAGTGCACTAAAAGCCAAACAACTGACAAACTGAGTAGCTTGGCCAAAAAAAAAAAACAAAAAAAAAAAGACCGTTGCACGTTGTCAACACAGCTAAAGCGATGAGCGCCCAGGTATTTGCAAGTGGGCGTGGCAGCGCCTGTCAACAATGTGTCTAACGGCAGCTGACAAGTGTGTACGCCTCACAGCTGGCCGCCGAGACAGAAGGGGGCCGAAGGCCGCCCCAAAACCTCGCTAACTGACTGACTGACACACGAGTCTGTCTGCACTTTTCGGCGGTCGCCGTGTCGCTTTGTGTAGAGTGTTGGGTGTTGGGTGTAGGGTGTAGGGTGTTGGGTGTGTCGGGTAGGCTGCTTTTGCTTTGCTTTTGGCTGGCTTCATTAGGAATCGAGCCATGTGCACTTGTCGGCTGTCTGTTGTTGGTCTCTCCGTCTGTCTGGCTGCCAAAGTGCCAACTGACTGCTGACTGCACTTGCTGCTGCTGCTGTTGCAGCTGCACAAACTATTTACGTTGCCGCACACGCCCACTTTGGTGCCGCCTTGGGGCCAGCTAGGCTGTCAGTCGATGTCGTTGTTCTTGTTGTCGTTGCTGTTGTTGTTGTTGCTGTTGTTGTTGGCTGTTTTTGTGCGCGACACTCTCAAAAGTTCAATGCACGCGCCTTTGTTTTGCCTACCCAGTTTGTAGGCTAAATGTAGCATTTGGCAGGCAATTTTTCTTGTCGCATCTCTCTTGGCTTTCAGCAGCCTTTTTAGCCAGCCAACCAGCCAGCCGGGCAGCCCGCCCGCTACGTAATTTGGCTTAATGCCAGCGCACAAACTTGGTCTGTGGGTTAACACACAGTTTCCGTCGCAAGAAGGAGAACAAAAATTAAGCATAGTTTTAGGCGCCGCTTGTCCAAGTGCTGTTGACTTGATGAAGAAAGTTTTATTGGCCAACTCCTGAACGCAGGCTGCACCCGACCACGCCCCTCACTTGCTTCATTTGCCTTTTTAATTTTGAACAAATATTTTGGTCGCAATTTTTAGGGTTCTTTTTTTCTTTCGACGGAGTCTTATTAAAATGTTGACAGCTTGTTTGGCGGGCGGCAAAAGTTCGACGCTGACAACCCCAAAGCAGCTGACTTTGCAACAGTGTGGCAAGATCCAGAGATGTTACTTATTAGAGTAAAAGTTGTCTTTAAAGTATTTTTCTAGCTATGTTAAAGTGTGTGGCTAACTAATTGTTAAAGCTGTCAACATCAATTTTATTCAAATAGTAATGTAGAACACTAGATAAATTTAGTTCACTTTTATATATAGTACATTTGAATATATGAAGCCAAAATCCCATATTATAGTCATTTGTATTTTGGCCATAATTCGGCCATTAACATAAGTATATACATATAAGTAAGACAGCAATCAGATAATCTATTTGATGCCACGCCCATAAACGTAATATTTACTCTAGTAACTATTATTATTCATAATTTGTGCATTAAGCAAAGAACTTGACAACCCTATTGTTCGCCCAAAAGGCAAATATCAGAAAAGAATAGAAAAAAAAGGCAAAAGAGAAAGCAATGACAAATACTAAACATGAAGAAGACAAAGACTGGAAGCTTAACCAGGGCTCATTGGGGGGTTGCAGGCAGCCCGGCAGTCAGCCAAATCTTGCCACACATGCCTGCGCATATTAAGTGGCACGTGGTGGCAGCAACAGCAGCAGTGGCAGCGGCATGTCCATATGTGCGGCATAATGAGGACGTCGCCAAGGCAAGTCGTGCATGCAGCCAAAGCCGCAGCCAGAGTCACAGTTGCTGCCGCCTCCGACGCTGACAGCAAATCAATTCATATGCCTAGACGACTATTCGCCCGTCTGTCCATCTGTGGGGCTGTCACAGATGAATTCATCAAAACGCTGCCCATTGTTGTGTGCGGTTAACTGCAAATATGACTCGAGGGTGCGACACGCCATTATATAGAAAATGGACTCTGTCCGGCCGAGCAACGGCTGCGGGCGGTTTATCATTTAGTCTCTTGCTCTTTAGCCGGACAAATGAAGTCAATTGGATTGCGCCGTGTCTGGACGCCGCATCAAAGAAAATTGTTTTAAGCGTCCGGAGCGAAGAGCTCCGATTAGCATCTGCTTACGCTTTGGCCAGCTTTGAGTGGGGCAACATCTGATAGGCAACGCACACGGGCCCAACTCGCCAGAATGACAAAGAAGTTGGCGGCTTAACAAGCACAAAACCCAGCACGCTCCACCTCACACCACCTAACACCACCCACCACCTCCGCATTGGCATTAGCGAGCAGAAGTTGCCGGACGCGCTTGCTCGCTTCTTAGTTTGCTGGCAATTGCAGTTTATGCTCAAACTTTGGCCCCCATCCTGGCCGCGTTTATTACACACTCATTTGTTTCTGGACAAGCTCCTTCCCCCCTCCCCCCTTAAGCAGATCCTGTCGTATTAAGCAACTTTGGCCATTCCGTTTGCAAGCGAATGGGCTGAGCGTTGAGCGCTGAGAGCATCTGAGCCCCGATAGAAATCTTTTTGTTCATTTCATTTTATGTCTACACACACACAGAGACACACTCGCACACACTCACGCACATTTTTGGCAATTTCCTGGCAGCCCATTCGCAGGCCTCGTCGGGCTGTCGGAGCGATGCCTCAATTTGACATTGATGTGCCAAATGTGGAAATTCTCTTTCACTGACCGGTCGAGTGAAGCGAAGAGTGCAAAAGTAAAATGAAATAAGAAACTACATTTAACGGCCAAGCAACGAATATTAAATGCCCTTAACTGAATTCTATCCTATTCATGGCTCAACAATATAGAACTGAATGCTTAACGGAAATAATGAAAGTGTCTCTCCAAACATTTTGCGCAGAATACACGACAAAAACCAACATAATAATATAAGAATAACTTAGGGTATGAATGTGAACATTGTGGCCCGTACAAGCAAAAGGCTGTGTTGAAATGTAATTTGGCCAAAATTGTTGGCGCACTGCATACGTTTGGCATTTGCCTCTGTTTGCATCTGTTTGGCTGTTTGGCTGTTTGACTGTGTCCGTTTCAGCCGAATGAAACCCAATCTGTCTGCCTGCCAGTCATGGCCAAAGCATTGACGTTCTATCCTCCCCGCAAAAAACCGAAACCAAAACAAGTAGAAAAAGAAAATACGATTCTCATGCGTTAGTCATTTTGGCACTTTCTCATGCTGTCAGCTCACAGAGTAACGCCTACTTTTTTTTTGTTGTCTGCTATCTGCCTCTGTGTGGCAGATTAGTATTTGGGTACGTTGTCTCTGAAGTTCGATTGTGCATTTAATGTCAATTTGCGGAGATGCCAAGGCAAGTGTTTTCCAAAAAATAAATCATTAGAGCCCGGAGCTGTAAGTGGGCGGGGCTGGCCAATTACACGTTGTAATTAGCCGCCCTTTTTGTTTGGCTGGTCACAAAACTTTAAGAGGATTGTTTATTTAGAATTAAAAAAAAAAAGAAAACCAAAACCAAGCAAACATTGTTATAATTAATGTACTTATTGTTGCTCATTTTTCGAAGCAATTAAAACCGCCACGAATCCCACAACAATTTATAAATAGTTATAAATTAATTTGAATACAGTTGAAGTGGCATTGGAAATGCCAGTCCAGCCTGTGGTCTTTGGCTCTGGTGGCCATCGCAAACTCATTTACAATTAAAACAACATTAATTTGCTTCTAATATGACCTCAAGCAGTTCGCCCACAAAATTTAAATTGCCACGCAAAATGGCAAAAGCAGCACAAATGGTCGACAAGGGCGATGAGCAAGGAGGAAGGAGCTGGAGTGCGGTGGCAGCGTCTGCCTCTGGCCACAGAAATGTAATTAAATTACGCTGAAAAACAAAACCAACACCGGCCTTCGTCCCCGCCCCCGTCCCCGCCCCCTTCTCGGCGAAAACTTAAAACGCTTAGCCACGCCCATCGCTTTCATGCTGTGCGAAAATTTCGCATAATTGCGTCAGCAAACGCATAAATTGCCAAAGACAGCGGCCCGAGGGCGGTTTGGGCCGCGTTGCACAGCATGTGGCATTCGGCATGTGGCATGTGGCAAGCGGCACGTTGAACGTGGCCATCCATCGCGCTGTGACAGCCGCGCTAGACAGACAGACAGGCAGACAGCTCCGATCGAGCTGG
Source organism: Drosophila lacertosa (assembly GCA_004143845.1). Taxonomy (NCBI): domain Eukaryota; kingdom Metazoa; phylum Arthropoda; class Insecta; order Diptera; family Drosophilidae; genus Drosophila; species Drosophila lacertosa. The sequence continues at coordinate 51,213 of SCDZ01000734.1, read as the reverse complement.
GCTGGGGGGCTGGCTGATGGGGCGGCAATCAAACGTTGCACTTTGCCTGCGCATATGTCAAACGATGGCAACCCTTTCGACCTGGCCTTAAGCACGGGCCATTCCATTGTCCTACGCACAGGTTTTGGTCTGGCATGAACAGTCGGATATGTGTTGTGAGTGTGGCGGTGGCTGTTGCATGCCTGTCACTCGAAGCTTGTCATGCATTCAATGTTTTCTTCTTTTCCATTTTTTTTTTTTATATTTTTTTTTTTGCCAACTTAAATTACATTAAGCATGAAATATTATGCTAATTATGGCTGATTTCATTCCATTTGGCGCACGCAAAGCAGACAAAGGACGCCGAGGCGCAGAGCGCGAGTGCCGCGTGCAATGTCATAAAAGACAATGCAAATGAATTAAAATTAAATGGAAAGAAGAGGAATGCAACAAAAAGCGACTGGAAATTGAAATGTAATGCAGTCCCAGTGTTGCCAGAGGCTGTCTGCTGTCAGCTGGCGTTGCACGTTGTACGTTGTACGTTGTGCCCCGTTGCCTGTTGCCAGTTTGCCAGTTGCCCATTTGACTTCATATTTGCTGTGCTGACTTCTCGCATCATGCGCAATTTTATGTCAAACGTGGCGTATGCGTAATTTTTCATTTGCCCCACCCGCCGCACATTCACTGCTATATATATTTTTTTTTTAATGATTTTACCCTACGCTCAAGCACTTTTAGCTTGAAAATGAGAAATTAAATTATTTGCTGCTAATGTCTAGAAGAGCGCGTGTAAGGGTTGAGTTGAGTATTTGTGAGTGTGTGGGGTGATTGTTAAAAGGGGGTTGGGGGCGTCTGTTCTTTTCAAAGTGCGCAACGGAAATGATACAGCAAAAGAGCAAAGCATAAGCAGAAAGAGCAGCAGCAGCAGCCGGCACACACACGGCAGCCTGGCCAAAAAGCTGAAATGAAAACTAAAACTCATTTCTGCCAAATTAAACTGAAATGTGCCCCAGCAGCAGCAGCAGCAACAAATATGAGTTAAAAGCAAAACGCTCGGGCACATGTGCGCGCCGCTACAGCAAATGAGCTTTGACATGCCCAGTGGACAACTACAGTCCTTCCTCCCCCACTCCCCCCCCTCTTCCTTCCATCCGCCCCCACCCCCCAAACAACAAGCCAGACCCGCCCCCTTTTCTCTTTTTTCCCCCCCCCCCCCCCCCCCCCTCGGTTGCTGATCTATATATGCGTGTGTGTGTGTGTGTGTGTGTGGGGCGTGCTAATGAATTTCGCTAGTGCACAAGTTTGTGCTTTTTAACAACTTAACATAGTCGCATATGTTGTACAAAATACCTTTTTCCTTTAGTGCGGAACGCGAAGCGAGACGCCACGACGCGACTCGACGCGAGGCGACTCGAAGCGAGGCAACGCGCAACAGCTGAAAACTTTGCATGTATGCCGCATATTAACACCGAAAAACTAACAGCAACTACAACATGAGAATGCCAGCGGTGTGAGTTTTGTGGCAACACAAAATGTGTTGCCTTAAATTGCCGACAAGAACAACGACTGTGCTAATGGCCACGCATTATTCAAAGTCTCGTTCTCAGATTGTCAGAGGGATAAGCAGCTGGTGTGGGTGGCATGAAGGCAGAAGGGGCTGGGTGGGGGGGGAAGGACTGTAGTTGTCCACTGGGCATGTCAAAACTCATTTGCTGTTAACGAGCAGCTATTGTGCTTATAAAAGGATTATTTACAAATCACTGACTTTCAAAAATTGTCAACTGCAGGGCAAATGCCAGAGCGCGCCCCAAAAACCCCACTCCCCGCCTTGTCCCCTACTCAAGCCGAACGGCCGCTGGCAAATGCTTTGATCTACAATTTATGAAATTAACCCTTAAGTGCTGCCTGGCGGCAGTTGTTGCTGTTGTTGTTGCCGTTGTTGTTGCCGTTGTTGTTGCCGTTGTTGTTGCTGTTCTTGATTTCCTGACAGATACATCAGAATTTCAGTGAATGCTTCACTTCATGTTGATTTCTTTTAGCTGATTACGCGCTGTCACAGCGGAAACAGGATGCAGTGCCACTGATTGTTATGACTTCATTTCATTTCTGGACGGCTGCTCTTAAGGAGCTCAAATGAATGTGACTCAAGCGCAAATTGACTTGCATTCCATTTGGCGCAGACACAACAACAACAACAACAACAACAATAACAGCAGCTAAATGCTTTAAGCCGTTTAAAGTGCTCATCCCAGGCCCAGGGACTGGAGTGGGTTATGCGAGTGCGGCTCTGACTGGCCCTTAATTGATACCTTTGTTTGCATTGCGGTCACTCTAATTGGTGTTTGCATGCGGCTTGAAGTCTTGTGTAAATACGGGTCTGACCAGACAGACGTTGCTTCTTTGTAATTTTGCGTGCGTTCTGTTTGCTCATTAAACGCTTGCAGGCTATGACAGCAACAACAACAACAGCAACAACAACTATACTAGCAATGTCATCAATTAGCAGTTGGCCAAGTTTGCGCAAAAAATTGACAGGCTCGAGCGAATTTTGCGGCGTTGCGGCACCTAATGAGCAAACGTGAAGCTGACGCTGACCAATCTACATGTTACGCCCCAACGCCCACAAAGCCACGCCCACTGCTTAGTGGCACTTACAGGCGCATGTCAAAAGTTATTAGCCTCAGCTCAAATAATTTGTGTTGTGCCAGAAAGCTGATTACTAAATACATACAACAACGACAACATCGACATGAATAACAAGAACAACACATAAACAAAGTCATTTGGCCAGCTCAAGGGGTCTTGCCAATAACAAAATTCGCTGCCAGAAAAGTTTTTCCTGCTGCTGTCATTGCCAAATCCTAACACAAGCATGCGTTCGACCCGTACACTCAGAGAAAAACCAAAGACTCGATATTGAACATAAATGAAAGCTTTCCTAATCATTTTCTTTACTTTTCTTGAGCAATACAAATAATATTAATAATTCTTGTTGTTGTTTTTCTCTGAGTGTATATAGATATATCTCCTGTTGTATACACATATATATATATATATATATATATACTCATTCATGCTGCCTGCCAGCTCGTTCGATTCGCTGTCAATATCCTGGTGCTCGCAACATATTCTTGCCTCATAAGTAGACAACTTTCGCAGCTGTCCTGTCGCTGCCGTCAGATACGTGAGGGCGTTAAACTCATACATCACTTTAGCCTTTATCCTAGCTGCTGCCATACTTAACTAACTGCCATGTGTGTGCGAGTGTGTGTGTGTGTGTGTGCCTTGGTCTGCCACATTTTCGCACATTTTTCCTCCTAGCCGCATCTCGCGTCTTTGTGGATGTGTGTCAAGAGTTGCCAATGGAAGCAGCGACGCCTTTTTTTGCTTCTGCTGTCGAAGCATTGAAAATAAATTTATAACGCATACGTCATGTGGGCCCGCGCAGTTTTGCAGTTTATTGCATTTGTCGCTGGCATTGCAAAACTTCAATAAATTATTTTATTGCGACAGTTATTTTGCTGCTCAGCTAAAAGTTGTTGTCGTCGTCGTTTTTTGTTCTTTTTTTATGAATTTACTTGAGCAGAATTCACACATATAAAACTAGCTATGTATGTGTTTCTATATATAGTTGCTGTCATATCGCATTGGCTTGCTTTTGCAGCAAATTGCAAATGACTTTATGAATTTTTGTGACGAACTGACAAGCCACACACACAGATATAGATATATACAGATACCATTTGTATCCTTACATAAGTATATGTGCTTATATAATAAGCTTGGTAGCTTTGAAATTGATTCTGTGCCAAGCATAAACCTTGAATTGTATAATAAATTTGTGCAGAATGCATAATGAACGTTTCACTTACTCGGAAATACTTTCTACATGTGTCTCTATCGAAATAAATACGCCCAAGTCTAAACCAGGGCCATAAATGCTCGAGTTTTATTTAAGTAATGTCCAGCTTAAAAGCAATCTATTTGGACACATTGTCAAGTTGCATTTTTTTTTTGCATTCCAAAATACATGTTTTGGCTTCTGTGTTTATAAATAGAGCGTCTACCTATAAAACCCAAACGGAAAGCGGGCAAAAAACACTTTGCTAGCCCATCAAAACTTGACACTTTGCTGGCAAACGAGCGGCCCTTAATAAAAAAGTCAAACAGTCAAGCGGCAACAACAACAACAACAAGCAACACCTTTGGCGCCTTAAGCGTTCATTGTAAAATTACCCTGGCAAAGAAAAAAAACGAACGAAACACAAAACTGAACCCAAAGCAAGGCAAAGGACCTTCGAGCTGGCAAAAGGCTAGAAATGAAAAAGGCTTTGCGCGGCGCCGCGCCAAGAGGCAATAAGTAGCAAAAATTACGCTAAACGCAGCAATTTCCTGGTAAATTGCACAACACACACACACATAGAGAAAGAGAGAGTGTGTGTGTGTGTTTGTGTGTTTTGCCTAGGAATATGGCCAGGTGGCAGGCAGTGGCATAAAATTCAACTATAAATAAGGCATAAAACACTGAGGCGCAGACATTTTATAATGCGCAGCGTGTCGCATCAATGAATGGAGCACAGTGTGGCAAGGAGGTGGGCGTGGGCAGGGGCAGGGGCAGGGACAGAAGTTGCCGCACCGTCTGTCAATTTCCTGCAGCACACGCATGTGAGGCAGCGTGAGAATTTTAATGCGTGTCATATTTGATTGATGCCACCGCGTGGCGCCGTGGCAACAATGTCAAGAGTTCAGCGTTGCCCCCGAGCGGCACTGGCAAGTGTCACCCGTTGGCCCCTGCAGGTATGCACTGGAAACGAGCAAAAGTGGAAAAGTGCGTGGCGCCCATTTTCCTTTAACTTGGATAAAAATCATTTGCTTGTCATTGCGTCTCTCTCTCACTTTTTCTCACTGTGTCTGTGTGTGTGTGTGTGTTTATTGTGTGCATGTTGCGTAATTTAGCGCCGCTTCTTGCTTAACAATTTTATCGCTCTCTTGTTTTTTCGGCTGTCGTAGGGGCAGGGGGAGGGGTGGCTGAGAGTTACGCAATTTACTGCCACTAGGCAACTGCCTGCCGAGCTGTAAATATTTGCACATACGAGCCTTTTTACAGCTGTGCCGAGACTAGAACGCACACACACACACTCACACGCACACATATATATATAAACTTTGTGCCATAATTTATGCCAAGACAAACGATGTGCGGCTCTGCAGGGGCGCAAGCTGTGGGTGGGTGGGAGCAGGAGAAGGCTGTAAGTGCATTAGGCGAACGCTTTTAGTGCCCTAAGGGGGCGTCGACTTAATAATTTGAGCGAATTGGCGTCAAGCGGCAAACTAATTTGAGTTAAGCGCATTGTACACACACAAACACACTCACACACACACACTTGGCATACACACACTGTAATGTTGACTATTAGCTGAGCCTGCGGCTAACGCAGCAGCAGCCTTCAACCCGTTTGCTTTGTAACCCACTAAACCGACCTTTTGAACTCTAGCACTAAGTCAAATTAATCATTTATTTAGCCTTTAAACAGCTAGCACGCCCCCCGATACACATCCAACAGCGCCAACATCAATAACCATCATTAACCAGCTCATAATAATCGCATATCGTATATCGTTAATCGTTAATCGTAGCTCCCCTCAAAATCAAACCAACCAAAGTGGCTGCAACCATCAACCTCAACTTGCACCAGCATCAAGCATCAAGCATTTTAGATATGCATACACACACAAACTAAAACTGCCACACCCACAAAAAAAAATAAAAATAAATATATATACACATACATACACCCCGCCTCCCACTCTCTGGATACGTTTATGTAACTTTCATTTTTGCTGCTGTTTTGCTGTTTGTTTGCAGGATGGACAACGCGGCCATTTAGAGGGTCTTGCATCCGTCTATTGCGAATTGTTAATGGCTCCCTTTGGAGATATTTTAAGTGCTTTAGAAAATGCTAGACAAGCAGCGTGGGCGGAGCGCAGTCCGCTCCATCCAGCCGGCGGCAGCAGCGGCGGCGCCAGCGGCAGCGGTGGCAGCGGCCTCAGTGGCAGCGCCGGCGGCAGCGGCAGCGGCGTCTTGCAACAGCGCCAGCAGCACGGCCATCGCGGCCATTCGGCGCACGGCGCCGGCCTGCCAAATAGTCATAGTCAGCCAATTTATGTGCCAGGAAAGTACTCGGTATGTATGCCAACGAACAACAACAACAACGAACAACAACAACAACACAGACTGGCCCCTTTTTGAGCAGCAAAAACCCAAAAAAAAAAAACAAAAAGAATAAAAATGGAATTATTTATTATAAATATTTGCAGAAACGGTTTTATACAAATTACAAATTTATATTGATGTTGGCGTTGATTTGGCAAATCCTTAAAAATATATATATAACCAAAAGAAAAAAAAAAGAATATGAAAATTATGAAATTTTTTATGAATTTGTAAATATTTGTGATTTGTGTTGTTTTTCGTTTTGCTTTGCCTCTGCCGCATGTTGCACGCTTACACATAGAATACGCGCCAAATGAGCTATGAATTCAATTTCTAATGATTTTCCCATTTTCCCTTTCATTTCCACACTAAACTCTCTCACAGCCCTCCAGCTGCTTGTCGGACAAGGAGGAGGACGAGATCTATGGCTTTGGCTATGGCGTGTTTGCGCCGCGCGTGGCACGTGGCGGCTTGACACAGCAGCAGCAGTTGTTGCAGCAGCAGACGCTGCAAACGCAGCACAGCATACAACAGCAGCAGCAGCAGCAACAGCTGCAACAGCAGCAACAGCAGCAGCAGCTACCAATTGTGCCAGGCCAACAGGCCGGAGGACAGCCCGGAGTTGGACCGCAACAGCATCAGACCCTCCCGCCGAATGTAGCGCATCTCAACTTTGTGCAACAGAAGTGAGTAGCTAAAGGCGAAAAAAATAAAATAAAATTTTCGATTGGAATTCACATAATTTAAGAAGTTTTGTCAGACAATTTTATAATTAAATATTCTGTGCTCTGCTTACAGCTGCCTGAGTCCACGTTCCGCGTACTTCTATGAATTTCCACCGACAGCAGGTGAGTTCAATTTACCAATTCCCCCATCGGTTAATGTAATACAAAACGTGTACGTTTCCCATACAATCCGCACAGAGGGACGCGAGACAAAGAAGCGCACAACGTTGGCGCGTCTGTTGAAAGGCTTAAAAACTGTCAATCGAAGGGATCGCAACAATCAACAAAATGGCGCACAAGCCAGGGTAAGTTTCTGTCAAACAAACACCCCCCCCCCCTCCCCCTTGTGCTTATTTCACCCGCCTCCGCCCTTTGTCAGCAACTACAAGCGGAGCTCATTTTCAAGTTTGGTTTTATGACCGCAAGCAAATTGTTTGTCCTTTTGCCTTTCATTTAAATCAACTGCGGTAATTCTTTCAATTTATTTGCGCAGAGTTTTTCGCCCGTTTCTGTATCCCTTCGTACATTTCATAATATTTCGTTTTGTTACAGTTCCCTAGCCCCAATCCGCCACCTCTTGCTCCTGCTCCCCCTCCTCATCTTCATCCTCATCTTCTTCGTCGTCGTCGTCGTCGTTTCTCGTTTTATGACTTTCAGTTGTGACTGCGTCTTAGCTGGTGCTGCTGTACTTAATCTTGGCCCCGGGGACATGTAAATTTTTATGCGCCCGCGCCAACTGAAAAGGTTAAAAATGTGCTGCCGCAGTTCCTGCTGCTGCTGCTGGTGTTGCTGCTGTTTCTACTGCTGCTGCCGTTGCCTGGCGGGCATGTCTACATTGCCACTTCTTTCTTAGGCAAGAGCATAATGTGGCACTGTGTGCCGGCATGTTGGCAGTTTATCTGCGCACTCTCCACAAAGGATACATTCAGGCGCTGAGCGCCTTTGATTAGAGCCCAGCCCCACCTTTGGGGAGCCGCAGCAGCAGTTCAGCAGTTCAGCAGACCTTGCCACTATTCTGGAACAAAAGGGGGCCTGGCAATGAAACTGTGGCCAAAGATAACGCTGCCGTGGCAGGACGTCGTCGCCGCTCATAAATAAGCAAGGACATGCATAAATTTTTCAAAAGCAAGCGCACGAGCGCAACAACAAAAAAAAAACCAAGAAGAAAATATATAAGAAAACAGAATAAATAAAAGAAGCTGCCAGCTGAAAATAAATAATAAAGCGAATGAGTGAAGAAGTGAACAAGTAATAAGAACGAGTAGAGGGGGAGGGGGTGGAGATGGAGATGGAGGACCAAAAGGGGGCCACGTGCAGCAGATAAGCGCAGGAAATGACTAAGGATATGCGGCTAAGTAGCAGCATCCTAGCATAAAAAAACAGCAGCCTTTCAAAATATAATTAAACAGCACTCACCTGGCCGTGGCCCATGTGTTTTTCCATACCTTTCTTTGTAGCTCGTTGCCCTCCGCCCAGCTGATTTGCTATTTATGATAAGAAAACAAACGTATTAGAAGGCGAAAAGTGAGGGTGGGAGAGAAGTGCTTGGAATTGGGTTGTAGGATTGTGTGGCTCACACAGGACACGACGTGGCTCTTAACACTTGGGTCGCGACCCTCGTTGGCCCTGACTCGTTATTAATTAAAAATTAAAGCCCAGCTGAAAGGTGTGAAATACACAAAATGGCGTCGTAATGGCGATAAAGCACGTGGACCCCGCCACACTGATTTATGAGTCTCTTTGCTGGGTCAACCGACTCGTCCCCGCCCCCACCCCCGCCTCCGCCCCCGCACCCTTCTCGGTCGCCTTTGTGCATATTTAAGGGGCAGCCAGCGAAGAACAAGTACGCCCCGAAGTTAATAAGCTGAGAGTGCACGAAACTTTTGCTCAAGTCCAGCCCGAAAAAAAAACCCAAAATTGAAAGAATTTTTTGCTCCTTTTTTTTGCCCGTTTGATATTTACAAATTGAAATTTTAATTTATATCGATACCCTACATTTGCATACTTGCAGGCGGCCAACGATCGTCTGAGACACTTTCAAATGATAAACGGCGGCGCTGGCGTGCCGCAGCAGAGTTTCGAGGAGACAATTCACAGGGTAAGTATTTGGGGGCAGCCAACAGCGCGTATACGCAATAAATATGTATGGACTACAGCAGCGGCAGCAGCAGCAGTGGCAACAAAAGCAACAGCAGTTGCAGTTGCATAAATATTTATGCATTGCAACGCATTTGTTGCTGCAAGCGGCAACAGCTGCCACAGCAAACAAAATAACTTCAAAAATTGTTTGCAACAACAGCAACAATAAGAAAGTTGCAACACCTACTTATGCCACGCCCGCCCAACACGGCAAATTCTGCATTTGCAATGCAATTTCAGCACGAAAGCTGCAACCGTTGCTGCCGAGCACGTTTACCTGCGAGCAGCAACGAGGCACAAAGTAGATGCATGCAACATTTAAAAGTTCATTGCCGTCAACATTCATTATTAATGACAGCGCGAGCTGCTAGCTGCTAGCTGCGAGCTGCGAGGTGCGAGGAGAGCCACGGCAACCAAAAACAAGCAACAAAATGCAATCAACGGCAACAGCAAACAGACAGCAGTAACAACAACAGCTGCAGCACTAACACGACAGCTGCAACAGCAAGCGCTGCATAATGCATAGAATGCCACGCCCACTGGCGGGGGGGTGCAGGGGCATGCCCACTAGTGGCATAGCACGCATGTTTTTCACACCAGCAAAACTTTGGCCAAGCACCTAAAAGTAGACTTTAAAGTTGGCAACAGTTGTGAACTTATTTCTAGGCTTGAAATATTCATAATAAAGAAACGAATGAAATAACTGACAGCACTTGGCAAATAAATATTGTTATTTCAATAAATTTTTTATTTAATGCTTCTTCTCTCTCTCTCTCTCTCTTTTCCTTTTGTTTTGCCGCAACTAGTTAAAAGTACAAGAAGCCATGCGCAAAAAGGAAAAGTTTCAACGTGAACACGAAGAGGTAAGAAAATACAAATGCAATGAAATCAAAATGAAATCTATTGATTTTAATTTTATTATAAAACCATACTACAAAAATATTGTCAATAAATTTTCTGAACAAATTCCAATTTTGTTGCAATAGCAAACAATCAAATTGCAATTGTAAACGAATATTAAATCTACCATAAGCGAGCATGCACAGTTATATATATATATATATATATATATATAAATATACAAATATGTATATCTGAATATAAACTCACACAAAATAAACAAGCTCGTAAAGCATTTGCAGTAATTGTTATTGTTGTTATTGCCAGTGCTTAGGCCTAAAAACATTTGGCTTGGCTGAATAAAACATCAGCAGCTGTAGAAAATTAAAATCCATATCTATGGCATTTACTCGGCTATTTGCCGCCAACAGTTTAGTAATCTAGCCTCATATTATATCATGCATATTTAAATGCTGGCCAAGCTCACAAAGTCGTCGTAGACCCAATTTTAAAAGCTATCAAAATATTTCTTTCGAAAAATAGCAATTATTTTACTGTGGACTTTGAGGGCGCTGCGGGGCGCAGCGTTTAGCAAAACAAATGTACGAAAACATGCAAAGCAGACAGACACACAAACGCACACATATGTACCTACATACTTATATTTATTTACACACACACACACACACACACACACACACACACACACATGTATTCACACTTAAGTACTCAACCAACAACAAGCAACGACAACAAAAACAATGAACTGTAACGTGGCAAATGATAAACTTTTTGTCTGTCATAAAAATTATTTTACACATTTCCAAAAATTTGTATACAGCACCGGACGAAGGATATGCAAAAGGTGGCGCACTAATTGTCTGAGTGTGTGTAATGAATGGGCGTGGCAGGTCCTGAACAAATGTTGTTTGACATTGCAAAAGGTCGCTTGTCGAACAAATAAAACACTTTTAGGGTAATTTTTTTTCGCATGATTTTAATGAATATATGAAAGGGGAATATGACATTAATAAAAAAACAGAATAGGTTAGAATAAATAAATAAAATATGAAATAATGAAAGATACTAAAGTGAGAAAGCAAAAAATATAATTGATGAAAAAATAAAAATATAGACAATATAAGATATAATAATTTAATAAATGAAAGACAAAGGATATAACATAGAATGGCAGACTAAAAGCAAATAAAAACAGAGCCTGATAAAGCAAAGTAAATATTTATTAAGTTGAAGAAAAAACAAAGCAATTTAAATAGGGAGGAGCGATGCCAAGAAAGCACAATAATTATGGTAAAAGCCATAAGTTAAAACTAATTAACTTTGTGAATATTCTGTTTAATAAAATTTAGGAATATCCTTGTTCATCCACGTATGAACAGAAATTCAGACAGCTTTCTATTAACCATTCTGGCCATGGGGCTTATCTTGACTAACTTACCCGAGCTGAAATGCCTGACTTTTGTGCATTAAACTGCAGCATTATTGAAGCAACATTTTTGAGCTGCATTCACAGTTTTAGCAGCAACTAACACAACGAAGAATTTTAGTTGATGAAAACATCTCGTTGATGCGACCCATTTGCTTATCCGATTTCGAATTTCAAAATTTTGCCGTGCACAACACATTCACATATTCACAGTTAATTATACAAAGCTCAGTTATCAGCTGCAACTAGTGCGAGCACTGGGGCATATTCCGTATGCCAGAGTAAGCTTCTAGTCTCTCCAATTTCGTTGCCTGGCCGAACTAAAATGCATAATTCTTGCAAACACACACGCACACACACACACACAGAGAGAAACACTCACACACACATACAGAGACATGGACTACACGACAATTTGTCTGTTTGCATGTCGACGACGTGTCCGCCTAAGCAAAGGCAATAATTTTTGTGCATAAATGAAAAGCACACACACACACACACACACGCACACGCAGAGGGTTGTTGTTGTTGCTGTTGCTGCTGCTGCTGTAGTTGCTGCTTAACTTGTGCAAACAACTTGCTGTTTGTCTAATTGTAATTGCTGTTTTTGTTGCCAGTGCCTGTGACTACCTCTCAGCCTGTGTCTGTCCCTGTGCCTGGACGCTGATGCTGATGCTGATGCTGATGCTGATGTTGAAGCCTCTGCAGCAGCTGCTTATTTTCCATTTGGCAGCGCCAAGAGCAGTGGCAACAAAAAAAAGCAGAAAGAAAAGAAAATAAAAGAAATTGTTCAAGCTTATGAAATATTTATAATAAAACACAGCGACAACCTCTGACCGAAGTGAAGTTTGGCCGGGGCGGCTTGGTCGGTTGCGACCCGGCCAAAAGCAAATGTTTGCCGGCCAATAATTTGTGCCAACAATCGGGCAGTCAATTAAGCACGGCTCTAGAGCAATGTGATTAACCGTAAGCAACATGCACTAGTCTTGCCACATAAATTTGCAAATTGCTGTGGCAGGCGGAGACTAAAGCGATTGTTGTTGGTGCCACAGCCAATGGCCCCGTGTTGCTGCCATTGCTGCCATTTAAATGCATTTTTAATGCTGCTGCCCAGAAAAGCTTTTAGCTAATTTTAACACTACTTTCGGCTGCTGTTTCCATTTCACAAGCCAACTCTGGCCCTGGCATCGTTTTTAGCCGCACACACACTCGCACACTCACACACTCACACTCGGCACTGGCATGTTCTTAAATTAGTATGCAGCACATATTGCGCTATTATGTTGCAGGACATTCAAACAGCAGCAGCAGCAGCATTTCGGTTGTGCTGCTGCACAACAAAATTGTTTTAGTTTTCAAATGGAATTTTGTAATTTTAACGCCTTTGCTGCAGCAACTGTAAGATGAAAAAAAAAGAGAGACACGAAATGGAGCAGTTGGCTTATCCTGCCTGTCAGGCTGACGAATAAGCTGAAACTTCAACGGCTGCCAATGTCGACTTCCCCCGCGCTGCTCTCGTTATTGTGCTCAGCAGTCACGTGCCCCAAAACATAGACAAAGTGCCGCCTGCCGAGAATCAGCTTCCTTTACCCCGAATATATGTACATTTATATGCATATAGTCCTGCTTTTTAAAGGAGCCCATAAAGTGCATTCTGAGACTCATTTTCTCAGTCACTTGGGAATAGGTTTCTATTTAAATTATATATTTATTTAAATAAAAAAAAATAAAGACTGACAACTTTCACACTGGAGACTTACAGATTGATATATTAATATATTTCCATTTGTTTGCAGATCCTGCGAGACATTCGCCAGGGCCTGTTGCAAATGAGTCGCGGCGAGGGACGCACGGGTAAGTTTTCCAGCCTAAAGCGCTTGCCCCAAAATGTATTTCAATTAAAATGCAAAGCAATTTGCCAGCTTGGCCCTGGCCCACATACAAACTGGATGCTTTTGGGTGGTGCTTTAAAACTTGAACGAGCCAAAAAAGAAAACTGTTGTTGCTGTGGGCGTGGCGCCGTCTGGCGGGCGTCGCATGCATAAGCGAGCATAAAATCTTATGTCCGTTTCCGCTTGCAGCAGCAACAGCACCAACTTGCAACTTGCAACTTGCAACTGTGCAACTTTGTGTGCAGCGCATGTGGCGCATGGCAATTCAAGTCGTGCGTGTGTGTGTGTGTGTGTGTGCAACGTTGCGTATAGTAATATCATGTAGCCGCTGCACAGCAAAAGTTTTAAAGCACCGCCAGAATGGCCATATATATATATATATATATATATGTTTATATGTGTATATCTATTGCCCCACCCTGGAATCCTGTCCCCGTCTAAAGACTAACACCCAACAAATGGCAAACGCCTCACAGTCTATCCCTTTGCAGATGATACGTATATGTACGACGAGGCGCTGCGAACCGGGCAGGGGATTGCGGCGCTGGGTGGTGTTGCCGGTGGTGCACACTATGCGGTCAGTGCGCTACACCACCAAGGTCATTGGTACGATGAGCCGCCCTACGAAAGTGATCCCGATGATTTTCTTATGGCCGGACTCAATTGCGGTCCAGCTGCTACAATACAGGTAAGCAAATGTGTCTGTGTGTGTATCTGTGTGTGTGTGTGTTAGCTTTCCTCGTAAGCTGTAGAATTTGCTGCTTGTGTCGGTGATTTATGCGCGCGGTTTACCAAACACTTGCGCCCACTTATTGGCATGCACTTGCCACAGTAGTTGGGCCAGCAGCAGGGGCAGGAACAATCGCAGGAGCTGCAGGAGCACTCACAGTCGCAACCGCCGCCTCAGGACATTTGCCAGCCAGTCGCAGTTATCTGGCAATTCTTTGCCTTCCACAATGTCGCCGCCAATGCAATCACATCCTTTTTTATATACCCTACATATACTGGTTGTTATTATTTTCTCGCAAAGAATGTTACTTATGAAAGAAGTTGTCTTTATTCTATAAAGATTTCATATTCTTTATCAGTACTTTCGTCGATATAAATTCATCAGTTTATATCATTCAAACATAGACTGATATTTTAATATATTTGAAATATTATCAAATTCAACTATCTCCTAATCTATAGAGTATATATTCTTTATGTCTGCTAGAGTATTCAATTTTTGGCACTGTGAATAACGACTATATTTCTGTCGTTTTCTTCATTTTTCTTTTACTTGCTTCTCTTCTCTTCGATTTATGCAGCACATTCGTCTCTGCTGTTAATCCTGGCCAAGGAGGCGCCACGCCTTGTTGGTCGCTTTGATTTCTCAGCGGATTCGAAGCACTTCGTGGCATTCGCTTTGTGGCCCACGTTGCCACTCCCACTCTTTTATTCTTTTCAACAGTTGCGTTCTCTTTTTATTTGCTTTATTAAATTATACGCTGAATATATTTTGCTTGCGCATTGATTTCCAACTTCGATTTGTATGTCCTTTGGCATTTTTTACTCGACAACTCTCAACGGCGACGTCGACTGCGAGTTGAACTTCAACTTACTTTATTTTTATTGACAGTCAAAAAGTGCATAATTCTTGTTGACTTGACTCAGCCCGGCGACGACGTCTTGAGACTTTTCCTTCAGGCTTTGCATACAATTTTCTTTTTCGCCCACTTTTTTTATTTGCCTTGTGATATTCACAGAAGTTGCGCTTTTGTCGCTGCGCCTACAAAAAGGGGGCCAAAAGGGGGTGGGGCTAGGGCAGGTGGAGTTTTTGGGTTCTATGTTGGGGGTGCAGAAATTTTGTTTTCTTAGTCAATTGAAATCACTCAGTGTACGATTCGATATGCTTGAGCCGCCCTTTGTGGCCTTTCAATTTCATTTTTTCACTTTGATGTGGCAATACGCAAAGTAGCAACAACAACAACAACAACAACGGCCAGCAACAAAATTTGTTTGGCAAAAAGTTTTTTGCGGTTTGCGCAGCACTTTACCCGGCCTGTCCATAAAAATGTTAAGCGCACAATTGTCCTTATTTGGTGTTGTTGTTGTTGTTGTTGTTGTTTTTCTTGTATTTGTTCAACGAACCGCATTTGAGGCAATGTTAATGGAGTCCAAGGCGTGGCATTAGCATTCGAGTAAGCCATCATTTCTGGCTTTGATGCTGACCCAACGACCAGCAGCGACCAGCATGCCACATGGATATGCAACAAATTCATTATCTATGCCCCTGTTGCCAAACTTGCAACTTTGTTGCTGTTTTTGTTGTTCACGAACCGGGTTTTGTGGAATAAATATATATGCAAGAGCAAATCTACATGCTACAAAAACTTTGCAATTTACATGTTGCCACAAAATACCCAAAAACTTGCTCTAATTGAGAAGTGTGTAGTGTGCGTACAGGTGTGTGTGTGTGTGCAGGTGTGTGTGTGTGTGTGTTAGCATTGCCCCAAATTTTAAACAACTTTGCAATTTCCGCTGCGTTGAAATAAACTAAATTTAAAATGCCAAGCAAAATAAAAAGCAGCGAAAAGCCAACAACCAACCGCAGCAACAACAACAACAACAGCAACAGCAAATCACTGCTAAAAGCAACAACAAGAACAGAACAGGCAACAACAATGGCCATAACGGCCAAAAGTAAACTCAACTCAGCGGCAACGCGCCGTGCATAAACTTTTATAACTTTGTTAATTTTTCATAATTTGTTGTTGCCGTTGATGTTGTTGTTGTTGTTATTGCTGTTGTTGCTGCAACAAATTCTACTTGAGTGCTAATCCGCATGTTTTACTTACTCTCTTTCTGTCTCTCTCTTTCTTTTAGGGTGGCCGCGTGCGCTTCTCGAACAACCGCGAGAGCACGGGCGTTATTTCATTAAGATCCGCCGGAGATATTTCACTCCCGCAACGCGGACCGCCGCGACGAGGGCTTATCGTGCCGCAGCAGCCGCCAAATCCGCCGACAATAATACCGTTAACGCATGCCAGGTGAGTGTTGCCAGTGGGTCTGGGTGTGGCTGTAGCTGTGGGGCAGGGCCTGGCTGATTGCCATTATTATTTGTAGGGCCAAGGGCAAGGCATTAATAATACAAAAGCAACAACGGGCAGCAGAATAAATAATATAAAAAAAATATATTTATATGTATGTATATATACAAGAAAAATAAAGTAGGGCAAGATGAATGGCGGGTCAGTTTATCTCTGGTAATATCTGGCAATTGCCGGATGGCGGATGCTGGCCAAACCCTTTGAGCACTTCAAACGCTGCGGCTCAAGCGCAGCCAAGTACAAAATGTGCCACAAATGTGTGCAGTGTGGCATGAAAAGGCCAAACATTTAGCCCTGTAAACAGCCCAACACTAATAGCTGACCGAACCGAACCAAACCAAACCGAACTGAACTGAACCAAACCAAACCGAACCGATTCTAACCCAACCAAATCGAATCGCAGCAAAGCAAAGCAAAGCAATCAAGCAGCTCAATGGACGCACCCGCCCCAAAAATATCGTTGCCCCTCTTCAGAATCCTCGAATTTATTTGTCAATGTGAAAAGGTGCGCAAAAGGATTGACCCGGGCAACAGGCAGCAGGACGAGAATACCAAAAAAAAATATATATATATAAATAAAAAGGTAGCCTCACTTCATTAGTGCCGTTATCAACATTTTGCAGCCACACGAATAAATGGACCAACGGATGAACGAATGAATGAATGACTCACTGACAAACTGACTCTTTGAATGTGTTGGCTGGCTGTCTGTCTGTCTGTCTGTCTGTTGGCCCTGCTGGTTGCTTGCAACATATCGTAACGCATTGAAGCGAAAGTCATCAATTTCATATTGTTACGCATGCCACAAAGAATAAAACAGGTTGAATGGGCGGGTTGTGCTGTGGAGCGTCGAGGGGAGGGGGGGGGGGGGGCTCTCTGATTTGGGGAAGGCGTCAGTCAGTCCAAAACTAATAAGAAGACGTCGACGTCTGCAATATTGGCCGGCGCACAGACAGCGACGACACTTGAATGAAATGGCATTATTGCTACTTCAACGCGGCAACACGGGGCTCGTCAATCAGCCTGGCCAGCGTCAGTTGCCAGTTGCCAGTTGCTAGTTGGCCGTTGCCCGTTGCCCGTTGCCAATTTGGCAGCGGAGAACCGTTTTCCACACGTACGCACAGGGCAACTATACAAAAGACGTGCTGAAATAACTTATACGCCCTGTGCGCCCTCAGGGCCAAAACAAAAAACTTTGCCCTGCCAAATAAACGAAAACAAAAATAAAAATGAAATAAATGAAAAAAGAAAACGAAAACGAAAACGAAAAAGAAATACGAATAACGAAAAACAGCCAAAAGTGAAAATCTCAACAGTGTTAAAGTCAAATGCTCAGGCACAACAAACAAATAAAAAAAATAAAGCTGAAGTAGTCGAAGAAAAAAAGGTATAAAATATTTATTTATATGAGCTTTTGCTTGCCTGTGGACCCAAAGACCTTTGTGCCAAGTGTTATTATTGCTCTTGTTGCTATTATTGTTGTTGCTGTTGTTGTTGTTGCTGTTGCCCTTGTGTATACATATTTGCTTAGCAGCAACAAACTCTGGTTTGAAATCAAAACGGTTACCGTATAGCACTCGAAGTCTATGCTAGGACACACATACAGGATACAGGATATGGCAGGCCCCCTCATCAGTTCATGCTTTGACTGCTGCCACTGCTGCTGCTCAAGGTGAAGATGAACAAATATTTGGTATATAATTTAAATAGTTTGCTTGGATCTCAACAAGCTGACAGCTGCTGCAGGTCAAACTGAGGGTTAGTTGTGAGTTTGGGACAACATGGGCTAAGGAGTTATCTATCTATGTGTTTGTAAATAGACAGCTAGCTGTTTTAAAGTTTTTCAATCGATTCTGAAGGAGAACTTAAAAATGTTCTACCTTTAATGCAAGTCTAAGATTTAAACTGCGTCTCTCTAAAATTACCAAGGAGTTTATTTTTAATCATATTTTAACTTTACAGGTCTCACGATCGTGAGAGCGGCGACTATGCGGGCTCCATTTCGGATTTACAAAGCGTTACCTCCAGGCTGAGCACAGTTTCGGTGAGTGAAAACCCAAAAGCCATTAGACCAAGCAGCTCATTTAAGTTGCAGACGCACACCCACAACCCTACCCCCCTCCCACTCCCACACACACGTGTGTGTGCGTCTCAATGCGTCGTCTAAATTGATTAAGTGCACTTAGTGACAAACAAAGTTCGCAACGAGCTGAGCGGCCAGGAAGAATAACAAAATGCACGTAGAAAAAAAAGCTTTTTAGCCAAAAGTTTTCTTTTTGGCCAGCCCTGAACGATGCCACTTAAGCCAGCTAAACGATGTTGGTTGCCAGTTCCCGGCTGTCGGCTGCCTGCTGTCGGCTGCCTGCTGGCCATTTCATTTGCAAACTTGACTTGGCTCGTCTGCACTCTTTGGTTAATACGAAACGCGTTTAACTTCATCTTGTTGATGTTGTTCTTGTTGTTGTTGTTGTTGTTCCATTCCGCAGATTGGCACCAACAATTGCACGGCCAGATACCGTACGCTGTGCGGCGGCATCGGCGAGTCCCCATCGCTGTCGCCGAGTCCTTCATCCGACTACGAGGACATTGGCGCCACCAGGCACGGACTGCCGCCGAGTTTTGCGGCGAAGGGCAAAAAGAATGGACTACCGCACAAGGCGAATACGATTTGCCAGAAGGCCATGGTGCATCATGTAAGTAAAGTTAATTAATCAGTCGACAGCTGTAAGAGTGTTTGTGTAGGTGTGTGTGTGTGTGTGTGCGTGATTGCAATTGCAATTGCATTTTGACAACAACAGCATTGAGCAGCATATTGACTCGCCGCAAATCTGCGAGCTTCAAAATGTAATTAGCTTAGAGCATTTACATATGCGCCTGATTGGAATTTGTGAGCGCTTTCTCTCTCTAAGCCACTTGCAATTCGTCTACGGCCTATGCACAGAAACACAAACCACTACAGAAAATAAAAAACCGCTTGCCAAAAGCCTCAAATAACATGGCTCAAATGGCGGGGCCAACGTTTGAACATGCACTCTAAATGCAAATGCCAGTTAAATGAGTTTTTATGCGCCGGACACGGATACGGACACGGACACGGACACGGACATGAGTCCCACGGCCACGTGGTGCGCATCCTTACGCCACCACCAAAAAGTGAAAGCTCATATCCAGTTTTATATGTTGCCTGCTTTTGGCCATGATTACTTTGCGCTGCAGTTGGCAATGCACAGTTCGTTGAGAATCGGCCAACTTTTATTGCTATTACGAAATATTTATATTTTGTTTTTAACTAAATGCTTCATTAATTTTTTTTAATTTCAATTCGAAAGTTCATATTTTTCAATCCATAATATATATGAGTGAAAATATTAACAATCTGGAAAAATCATTTAATTAAAGGAAATTTTTTCTGTTTTGTTTGGGGCTCCATATAAAGTCAATGCGGTTGTACGAGCTGGTTTAGCGAGCGCAGTCTCTTGAGGCATTCAGTTTTTGTAGGGTCCATCAATCGTGTTCCCACCTCCTCGCATTGTTCCCTCTATGCGTCACGTTGCAAGTTTTGCTTTTGGGCTCATCGGGTCGAATATGAAAGTTCTTGAAGCCGTAGTCGCGATTCTCTCTTTCTCTGGTGAACTCGGCCTTGGCAATGTTGCTGGAGGGACTGCCCGTGGTGCGGAGCCACTCCTTCATCAGGTGGAACTCGTTGCGCGGACCCTCGATGTAGCCCTTGACCGTGCCCTCCGCCGTATTCATGCACCAGCCGCGAAGGCCCAAAGTCTTGGCCTTCATCTCGGCATGCCGGCGAAAGTAGACGCCTTGCACTTTTCCAAAGACTTCAAATTCGCACGAATGAACCGCCGACATTCTCGCACTAGCTCAAAGACTTTTCCTGGAGTCCCAAATAAAATCATTAAAAATTTGTATCAAATCTGGAAAAGAAACAAAATAATGTCAAAAATATACCCTGATGATTCTCAAGGCAAACTATGTTCATTTTTTGAATTAACATGTAGGGAATGAATAAGGAGCTGTCTCGAACCCTATGCAGCAATAATATATTTATTATAGGGTATTCCATATTCGAGCCCCTGAGCGCCCTTTTAACATTGAAAAATTGTTGGTTCTAATTCGCGCTTGCAACGCAAAATTGTTGCAATCAACTTTGTTGCTCTTGTTGCAAAAGCTGCAATCGGAGCCTAGGCCTGTTGACTGTTACGAGATATGAGCAAAGTTTTGCGGCAAGCAGCCACAATAGTCAATACTCACTGTAAAACCACCCAAAAATGCCAAAGCGGAAGCTCTGCAGCCAAATCCAAGACCTGCAAAAAAGAGAAACCTCGTATAAGGGTGTGTCTGTATGTATGTATCCGTGTGTGTGAATGTGTGTGGGAATTTGTGTGGTAGCATTAAACTTTTTAATGATTTAACTAACAAAACTTTTGCTCTATTCCATGAACCCGCCCACCCGATCCGGCTCCGACTCCGACTCCGGCTCAACATGCAATTTATTGCACAACACGACGACGACGATGACGACGAAACAACTTTCACTCTGGCGCTGTTGCAGTCGAGCGAAATGCGTAGCTCGCCAAAGGAAATTGGCGCATTTAATGAGAATGGACGAAACTTTGTTGCCACAAAGGATACATCAAGGGATTTCAGCAATTCCCAAGATAATACCGACCGTGGCAGCATGAGCGATCAGGCGTTTGCATGTTCCGCCAGCTCCGTCGAAAGTTTGCCCAGTGCATCCGGTTCGAGTAAGTACAGAAAACACACCCTGGATATCTATTAAGGCTGTGTGTGTGTGTGTGTGACTGGGAGTGTGTGGTGTGTGTGTGTGTGCTTACAATTTAGAGTTTTGATTTTGCTTTTGCCTTCGCCTTTGCCTTTGTTTTTGCTTGTTCTTTTGGCTCTGGCGGTTTGTTTATAAAAATTCCCAGACTGCCGCCCATCACCAAGACAGATCCCCGCCCACCGGTGTTGCATATTGGTCTATTAACAGCTGTAGTTGCTGCTGCTGCTGCTGCTGCTGCTGCTGCTGCTGTTGATGCTGCGGTTGTTCTGCAACCGTTGCACAATAACTTGAAATTTTTCAAACTTAATGAATTTTTAATGCACTTGCGCACAGTCAAGTGGCAAGTGGCAACCGGCAACTGGTAACTGGCAACTGGCAATGTGGCAAGTGCATGGGCCAGGCCATGCAGCCCAGTGCAATGTCTGGGGCGTGGTTAAATAAAGGGCAGCAGTCGACGCCGCCGTTGCTGTTGCTCAGTTTTTAATGAACAAAAGTTTTCGCTATATGCGCAAATTTCAACTCTAAATAAAAAAAAAAAGTAAAGAATAAAAAGAAAACAAAGCTAAAAGCAAGCGGGGAAGCTTTTTACATTGGCTAGCAGCCGGAGCAAGTTTGAAAAGTGCAAGAAAAAATACTTTATTTTCATGTGGCCAGGACACAAAGCAAGGATTAGCCAAAGCTTTGGCCAAAAACTTCAAGTGCTTATTTGAATATTTTCTGGCCGTAACGGCGCTTTGTGTCTGTGCCCCTTAAACCTAAGACCACCTCCATTTCCCTAACCCGCCCGCATACCCTATCTTTGTGAGTGTGTGCGTAAAAATATTTGAAAAGTTTTTAATTAACCAAACGAACTGTGTGTTCGTGTGTGTGTGTGTGTGTGTGTGTGTGTGTGTGTGTGCGTTGTGTGTTTGTATTTTGGGCACTGCCAAATTCTTTAGCCCTTGGCTAATTGGCTGTGGGCGCATTAATTGGAAAATTTTCTGGGCAAACTTCCATCGAAATTTTGTCGAGACAAATATTTAAACTTGAAACTCCCCCCCTCTCGATTTGGCAGGCACTCAGGCACTAGTGCGTCCCGGCAGCCCGCACAGCTCCATTTCGGCCGAGGATCGGACGTCGCTGGCGACCATTTGCAAGGCCAAAGCACTTGTCGACAGCCTGCCCAATCCCTACGACAAGGAGGCGCTCAAGTTCAAGGTGAGCAGCAGTCCACTCAGTTAACCCCGTCCGGTAACATAACCGTTCAACATTGGCTTTTTGCAGAAGGGCGAACTCATCGATGTGCTGTCCATGAATGCGTCGGGCATTTGGAAGGGTCGCTGCCACGGCCGCGTCGGCCACTTCAAGTTCATCAACGTGGAGGTGCTGCCCGAGCAGCGCATGAAGAACTCCAGCAGCAAGACGCTGGCGCCCGCCTCGCGGCTCGCCGGCAGCGGCAGCAATAACGGCGGCGTTGGCGTCGGCGGCGGCGGCAGCGGCGTTGGCAACAGCGGGCCCAGCTCCGTGGAGGATCTGCTGATACGCATCGGGCTCAAGGAGTACACCTCGGTGTTTGTGCTCAACGGGTAAGTGGTGTAGATGAAACAAATTTCACAACAAATTTTTTGTTGGATTGTTTCACCTATCGTTCCATTTGCAGCTACGAGGACCTGGAGTTGTTCAAGGAGCTAGAACCGGCTGATCTCGACTATCTGGGCATACTCAGCCAGGAGCATCGCGCCAAGCTGCTGACGGCCGTGCAGCTGTTGCACGACATTGAATGTAAGTCCTTGCCACCCAAACCTTGCCTAACCAACCAACCAACCAACCAAGCATATGAATTTACATATATACCCACCCCACGTCACACACACACATAAACACTTAACACAGCTACCAATTTCGCACGCACAGGCTCCGACGTGGACATCGCCGGCTCCAGCTCGGAAAACGACGAGGCGCGCCTGAACAACATCAACAAGAAACACGGCGCTTCGCCCTTTGGACGGCGTCACTTTCCACGGGACTCGGGCTGCTACGAGGGCTCGCCGCTGCCGAGCTCGCAGACGCCGACGCAGGCGGTTAACTCGACGGACGAGTCGAACAGCCTGGACGATGTGGTGTCCAAGTGCTCCAGCGAGATAATGAAGCGCGTGGAGAGCGCGCGCCGCTGCAAGGACAATCCCTTTAAGGCGACGCTGCCGGCACGCATGGGCAAGAAGTCCTTTCTTGGCGGCGGCGGTCTTATGGGCGACGATACGCTCACGCGTGGCGGCCTCAGCGAGAAGTCGAGCGACTCGGGCGTCAGCAGCAGTTCGCTATCGTCGGGTCCGCTAAAGAGCAGCACTTAACATTTGCCAACCATACTCGCCCACGAGCTGCTCCTGGGCGTGGCCGCGGGCGTGGGCGTGGGCCAGGCTGCCGGCGGCAGCGGCATGGGCGCCACCTCGCCCACCACCTCGGTGGGCTGCCCCAGCAGCGTGAACGCAACGGCGCCGCTTGGCAACATATGCAACACGCTGCCGCATGCCCCATCAAGTGGCGCCAATTCGCTGGGCCTCTCCGGCAATCTGCCGCTCAATCGAAACCTGGTTATGTTGCGCAACCACTTGCGCAAAAATACTGGTGGCAACGTGGCTCCGGCGCTACACGATGACAAGGATCAATAACAACCCATTTATTACATACAGATTCTAGTTTAGGTTCTCGATATATATATATATATAAATATATATAATAGATATATGTAAAGCTATATTCGATATTTGAGTTAGATATATGTATGTATTTCAATTGCTGTGATTCGATAGTGAAAAAAAGGCCAAGACGCGTCTTTCAGTTCAAATGTATAGTGTATAGAAACAGAGATAGATAGCAACAGATAATGAGAGAGAGAGAGAGCAAGAACGAACGAGAGAGAGAGAGAGAGCAAGCAAGCAGTCAGTTAGTCAGTCAATCCTTCCTCCGATAATGTTGGCATTTATATATATACCTATATATATATATATACACATACTTATATATAAAAGAGACAGAGCTATATACTTAGTAATGTAATGTAAATCGTTTAACTATTTTTAGTTAGCCTGATGATTTTTTTATTTGCCATTCGCCAATTGTTTTCTATATTGCTATGTGTATTTTTGCAACGTGATATTGTCAAACGTCCAACTTGAATTGCGGTTATTTCTTTTAACAAGTATTAACCAGGTTTTACTTAGAACGCGGTCTCGGCAGTAAGGGACCCCACAAATATCTATAAAAAATAACTCAAGTTGATTCCTATATTAAAGCACGCTAAGTGCAAGCAATAGACCAATTACAATTACATTTTACAAAGGATTTTAATATTTACACGAAACAAGCAAAAAACAAAACACCAAATTGCCAATACAAATTACAACTATTTATAATTCTACAAAAACTCATTTGAATTGTGTTACTTTTAAGTGCGCGTATTGTAAAGCACAAATCAAACACACACCTACACACACACACACACACACAAAAACACATACTTCATGATGTATCCGTCAAAATTGTAAATTTGCAAAACCAGCTATGAAAATTGTATGCTAAGCAATATAAATTGGAAATCGTAGACTCCATGCAAGCCAACTGTAAATAGTTTAGAAATTATTGTAACTGGAGTGTATATTTATGCCATTTAACAATTAAAAGTATATTTATATAGAATACACATAAGTAAAACAACACATATATAACTATTAGTAACTTGCCAGCTATTTAGCAATAATCAAAAGTATCAACAACAACAAAAAAAATAAAAGAAAGAAGATGAAATGAAATTAGTCAGGCAGCGCAAAAGATTTTATTGATTTCAAATTAATCAATTAGTTAAATCAATACAAATATTCAAGAACAAGCACAAAAGAAAAAATATATAGAATATATATTAGCGCATTCAAATTTCAAATATCAATTGACTTAATGTACATTTGACACAAGAAGATAAAAATCGAATTAGATTCCAAATTGCTTTTATTCATAAATGAGCAACATATACATATATATATATATATATAAATATATATAAATATATCAATATTCGTAAAAATTAAATTAAATATAATCCCAAAAAAATTAAATAAAATTTTACAGTTAGTCCAAAAACAAGAAACAAAAGATTAATAGCGCACGTGTTAAAGCCAGAGAGTAAACATATTCTTATGTAGGCATTTTGAATTTTTATTTATCTTAAACATACATTTAAGTGTTTCAACTGTAAATTATAATAGAAATATAAAAATAAAAAACAAAAAGATGCACAGAAAAACACATGCAGCATGTGCTTAAAAACGTTTCCATTTATCACTGTAAAATTATGTAATTAAATTGAATATGTAAGCAATATTAAAGTTTAACATTACAAAAACAAAAATGAAATATGAAAAGTGAAAAAAGAAAAACGAAAAAAGAAAATACCTAAGGCATCACACTGCAGTTTCAAGCAAGCAAAACCTAAAATCTTATAATTCATTAGTACACAAACAATGCTGTCAGCGAACTTTAACTCTCCTGAGCTCCAAGCATTTTAGAAGAAATTTTCAGCATAAATAAATGAAATTATTATAAAAGTAAACAAAACAAAAGAAATAACAATGGAGCGCACAGAAAGCTGATGAAAGTTTATGCATAAATCAAGTAAAAGTCTTAAATAAAAATGAACATATCTAAAAAGTAATTAAATGTTTTTTCATTTTTGGTAATCCTGCTGTGGGTTAATCAACAGGTAAACAAACTTTCTTTTCAGCTTAGCAAAGTAAAGCTATTGTTCATATTTCATCGAAACCAACTTGCTGCCTAGTCAAATAAGATAACATCCCTTGACCTTACGTTGGTAATCAGACGCAATCAAATAGTTTTCTAAATATAGCATAAAATATAAATTACTAGCGATTATCTGCAGAGTTTGATCAAACAAAAGAGACCGCCTAAATGGCTTAATATATCATTTGATCTGGGCGCTACTTGTCCACCTCTAAGAGTATAATTCGACTGACATTGACTGAACACTCTGCTCCGACTACACGTGAGCAATAAATGAGAATGCATATTCACAAACACACAAATGCTAATCTTATCGTAGGAGGTGTCGCGCCAAGCTGGGAGGCGAATGTAAACAGTTCAGCTCAATGCGAACGGGTAATGGAATGGGATGCTTGAATGGATGCCGACGGCCTCTGGTATCAATGATGCGGAGCGGAGCGAGTCTTCGTAATCTGCGCACTGGTGCTGATTAAATTTACGACACTTGTGATATAGTACTAGATCTGTCTTAATGCGCTGTAATGCTGGTGAGTGAACGCAGTTTTCCAAAACTGGTCACTAGAATTTTATGCTGAATGAAATTCCGCATAATTCTCTCGTTTGCTTTGTTCTATTTTATTTCTTTATTGGTCGCTTTTTTTTCGTTGTCGCTTGGCCAGGAAGTAAATTTGCACTTAAGTGGCTTAGTAGATTGTTAAATTGCTTACGAGCAAGTAAATGAAAATATGAAAATTGATATTATAACATTTGCACAAACTATGCGGACTTTATCTCGTTTTCTTCAGTTTCAGTTTAGTTTCAGTTTCAGTTGTTACGCGTTCGAAGGCAGAGCCAGGGCCAAAGCGCATAAATAACAAATTTCTTAATCTAATAAAAGAAACAGAGGAGAACAAAACTCAACCAAAGACAATAGACTATATAGAGTATACTTATTTATAGTGTCTTCAGTGTAAATATGACATCCGAAAGTAAGAGTCGAGTGGAAATTTACTGAAAGCTTGAGCCCAGTGAAATGAAATTGAGATTCGTGCAATCTACATACTTGGCCAGAGTTCTAAATTACCTGGCCTAAATCGTCGTTTATCCGTTTGACGGGTACTTAGGTCTCGTTTCAGTCTGCTGCTGTGTCCACACAAAACACAAGGCTATCTTATCGCGCTTGACGCCTTGACTCCAAGTGCACAATTTCTAAAGACCACAAAGTTACACAAGTTACACTTACTTTTTATGAAGTTACCAATTAAAACGCATTACCCTAAAAGTATCGAGCACACGTCAATCCAACTTGCCTAATAATATCACTTAAAGTTTTTATTTGTGCTAATTAAATTCCTTTTGACCAAGAAAAAGCAAACTTAAGTTTCCACTTTTACCGATTAGAAGTACTTTGTAAAATGATGAAGAAATTGGCCTACAAAATGTGAAATTCATGAAAGCGAAAACTTGTGAAAATTAGAGTAATTTTTAGCACTGTTCGTTTTTCGAAATTAATAACGGCCCAAAGTAAAATCTAATTGAAATTAAAGGCTTAATTGTTCCACATTTATGTTTTGCATATTGGGGGCACTATTTCGTATTGAAATACAAAGTTGACATGAATATAATCTGCAACAATTGAATACTAGATTCCATTAGAAAATATGCCCCTTTTAATTTTCTGACGTTTATTTAGATTGTTTTTCGTTAATCGTTGCCGTTTATAACGTTGTAAACTAAAGACCCTCTCTTATCAGCAGGCATTTTATATTGCTTGTGCGCTCTGTCTCCGCTGATAAGCCCACCTACAACACAGCACAACACAGCACAGCACATTAACGCCAGCATTCACCGGGCCCGGCACTCACAAGAACACCCTCGAGTGTTGCTGACGGTTGATGAGCTGCTCCACCATTCGACGAGAACTTGAAAAACTTAATTTGCATGCGAAATGTGAGAAGCGCAATCGAGTAGTGACTAATTTCAAATACTATCATATTTCAATGAGATCGCGCTAATATTAATCGTTGCTGCAATCTAATAATACGAATAAGAATAATTTGATTGTGAATTCCAATTAGAAAGTTATTTCATTCAAGAGTCAATAACAAATCTTATCGATAAAGGTTTTTGTATATAAATTTCCATTAGTGCCCTACGACCATTAAATAAAAAAAACTCAAGAGTGTGTGAATTGACGATTGCTTGTGAAATCATTTGATCGATTGTTATACAATTGTAAGACGCCAGCGTATGGCAAAAGCACCCAAACAGAAAAAAAAGGTAAGTGCACGATTAAAGTTTGACAAAACTACACATAAATGATAAATAAACATCAAGTTCAAGTTCAGAGTCGAGAGATTTGTATAGTTTGCTTATATACATATGTATGTAAATTTAGAATTTTCCGATTTCAAACTTCAATTACTTAGCCAAAATTAAACCGATTTCCTTGTTTAAAGTCAATTTGATCATTGCTCGCCCTCTTTCTCGAATCTACATCTAAAGTTTCTTAATTTTTAATACTTTTTTTTTTTTTAATTTTTGAAAAAAATCATGTACCCCACCCTAGTGAAATTTTCTAAAAAAATAATTTCGATTTTTCCGATTCCAAACTTCAATTTCTTAGCCAAAACTAAACCGATTTTCATGTTTGAAGTCAATTTGATCATTGCTCGCCCTCTTTCTTGAATCTACATCTAAAGTTTCTAAATTTTTAAAACTATTTATTTTTTAAATTTTTTAAAAAAATCATGTACCTCACCCTAGTGAAATTTCTAAAAATAACTTTTTTCCAACTTCGATTTTTTCGATTTCAAACTTCATAACTTTGCCAAAACTAAACCGATTTTCACGTTTGAAGTCAAATTGATCATTGCTGGCCCCCTTTTTTGATTCTATCTAATGTAACTTAATTTTTTTGATTTTTTTGAACACTTACAATTTCTTTGTACCACCACTTTGAACCAAAATCACTAACATATTAAACTTTCTTTAATTTAAATTGGTTGCTTTCGATTTCAAGTTCGAACACATGTTTATAAGTTTACAACCTTTGGTTTATGGTGCAGTTAAACTTTAATTGCTCTCCCACATAAAACACTTATCACACTTATAATTTGTGCGCAATTGGTGATCGTAAGATCTGATCTAATCTAATAGGGCTGGTAAAGCACGAAATAGATATAATAAGACTGAGCCCGAACATCGACAGATTTTTGCTAGAGACAAACCGTTAGGCTCTGTAAGATGGTTTATTTGCATGGATTGCCATAAAGATTATTTGAGCAGTCGTGTGTAGAGAGTTAATCCTTTTATTATTTTTGGAGATAGCAACAGCAGCCAACGCAAATACAACAGCATGAAAGATAAGCTGGAGGAAGCGATGACGAACAGTCGAAAAGTATCTACGACTGCGTCCACCGTACATGAGATGGATGTGGATGAATCCGAGCTAAACGATCCCTTCCAGGCGCTCATGGAGAAGGCCGGCAACCACGGTCGCTATCAGACACTCTACAACTATGTCTTCGTTGCGGGCCTGGCCTTCGCCGGCGCCATGATCTACATGAACATCATACTGGCCCTCAATATACCCGACCACTGGTGCACTGTGCCGGGCAGAGAGCTCACGAATCTCAGCCTGGATGAGTGGCGCGACTTGACATTGCCCAAGTGAGTTTGGATTTGGAAATGTCGCCTCGCGTGCTAACTTATGCCATATCCATATCCCTATCTTGTATGTAGACAGACAGACAATAGGGGCAAGGAGACCTACAGCAGCTGCGAAATGTACGATCTGAACTTTACTGATTTTACGTCCTGGAACAGCAGCGAAAACAGAAATAAAAGCGCAGGTGGGTAACAGATGACCGTTATAATCCGTATAAATAAATATGTATACACTCAGCGTATAAATACACTATTAATTTCAGTATGAGCGTGACAAATTTTGTTTATACATTCTTTCTTTCATTCATTAAATATCCTCTAGTCGTTTGAATAGGATTCTTACAATATAGAAAATATACTTAATAACTATAATAAGCGTAAATCGTTCCCAATGAAAGTTAAGCGTTTGTGAGATCAAGTTATTTACACTGAAAAAAATTCTTTTTTAAAAGAATACCCCAAAACTAAAATAAACCTATTTTCGAGATACATTTTTTCTTATGCCCAAACAGCTTTCAATACATTTCTTGAAGCATTCTTTGATTTCTATCTTTAGTTCGAACTTTTTAAAATTGGCTTTAATATATATTTGTGGCTATTATTTAAATAGAAATCGCAGTATTATTCTCAAGTTATAAAATATATGGTTTGCCTAGACATTGATAAGGCTCATACATAATATAAGTGCCTATAGCGTAGTGTTTGTTCCGAGTGTATACAGTTAAATTGCCCAGCTTTGTGGCAATTTAAGCGTATGGAAAGACTTGGCCAGCGTTAGCTGGCTGTCTTATAAATTTTTACAACTTTGCACTCTAATACGTTTTATGGTCAACGGCGATTGGCAGCCGCTTGCCAGCACGGCTGGACGTACGACCAGACCTGGTACGAGAGCACAATACCCACGGACCAGAACTGGGTGTGCGCCAAGGATTTGTTTGTGACAAATGTGTTCGTCGTGGGCCGCGTGACGGAGGTGGTCGGTTCGTTTGTGTTTGGCCAGATGGGCGATTCGTAAGTTTTGGCCAACTGAATTATGTGTGCCACTAAATGCGATTGGTAATTGAATTCGTATTTTGTACAGCTTTGGGCGCAGCTTGGTCTACTACATTAGCGTTGTCTTCTGCTCGGTTGGCCGGCTGGGCTCCGTGCTGTGCACGAACTCGTACACGTGGTTCCTCATCATGTCCAGCATCGTGGGCCTCACCGTCAACAGAAGGCAATAATAAGAGATAAGAAAAAATAAAAGGAAAAAATAAAAAAAAAAAAAAAAAAAAAAAAAAAAAAAAAAAAACAGTTAGAAAAAAAAGAAAAGTTTGCTTAACTAACTTTCGGCTGGGATTTGTCCAGGGAGGATCGCAGTCGCATCGCCTTCTTTCAGAGCGTCGGCTGGTCCGTGGGCACCACCCTGATGCCGCTGTCATTCTGGTGGCTGCGCCACTGGGAATCCTTTATGTGGCTGACGTCGTTGCCCACGGCGATGGTTTTAATTTTTTCCAAGTAAGTCACGCAGTCAATTCAATTGAATGCTCCAACTATTGTCCATGCCCCGGCAATCCCATGCGGATTCGCTGTCCCCTTCTCGCACCCACCCCCTTAGGTACTGCATCGAATCGCCGCGCTGGTTGATTAGCAAGCGACGCTACCGCGAGGCCATTGTGCAGTTCAAGAAGATTGCCAAAATAAATGGCCGCACATTCGATGTGACCGAGAAAGAGCTGACCGAAATCTACAGCCAGGACAAGCACGAGGTCACCTTTGGCATGGCCTCGCTGTTCGCTTCATGGCGCCTGGCCCGGAACACTATCATCATGGGCTTTAGCTGGTGCGTAAACCCAAAACCAAAAAACCAATTTGCATTCCTAACTGCTCGCCATTTTTGGTTGATTTCTTTTCCGCCTCTACCCCCCCTCTAATCTCTAACTGTATATGTATATCCTTCAGGTGCGTGGTTGCCGTTTCGTACTTCACGTTGGTGCTCTTCAGCTCGCGCATGGCGGGCAATCCCTTTTTGAACTTTTTGTACCAGAGCATTGTGGAAATACCCGCCTACATGGTGGGCAAATACATGGGTGAGTCCACCTTTTAGGCCATGCACAAAACCGTGAACCTGTCCACTGATTGGCAATCATGTTTATGTTTCACGCTGCGGCTTTCGACGGACATTTCTTTCCGGCAGGCGACAAGTACGGACGACGCTTCACCAACTCAGTATCCTTTTTCATTTCGTTCATCACCTGCCTGCCCATCATTGCCTATGCGACGGACGAGCGCTACGAGTCGCTGATGATCTACCTGGCCACGTTCATCAAGTTCCTCAATGCGCTCACTTTCTTCACGGTCAACCTGCAGTGCCTGGAGATCTATCCGACGTGCATGCGCCAGACGGGCATCGCGCTGGGCAGCATCCTGGCCAATGCGATTGGTGTCCTGGCCCCGTATCTGGTCTACCTGGGGACGACAGTTAATATACGTGCTCCGTACTATATTCTGGGCACTCTGTTTTTGCTGGGCGCCATCGGAGCCACGTTCCTGCCCGAAACACTGCACAAGAAGCTGCCAGACACCATTGAGGAGGCGACGAACTTTGGCAGGAACGATGTAAGCATTATATTAAGCATCATAAGCATCAACATCAGCCATCGGCCATTAGCTATCGACGGCATCTAATTTATAATCTAAATTATGCAAAGCAGCCGTAGCCTAATTTCATTTTGCACAAATTTAATTTACAGAAATTCTTCAGTCTGCCAAAAGCGCCGCCGGCACAGGACCAGAAGCCGGAGCTAACCAAGCTGAATCAGCCGACATTTGCGCCATGAATCAGGACAGGACAGGAGATGCAGCCAAAGCTGAAGGTAGAGCCGAAACGAAGGCGTCGACGAAGGTGGAGGCAAAGAGGCAATTGATTTGCTTGGCCCGTTGTGATGTTACATTAAGTACGCCCCAAGTATTACGAATAAAGTTTTGTTATGCTTAACGGTATATAAAAGTGTATCTGCCTGTGTGTGCGTGTGTGCGTGTGTGCGGGCTTCGTTGTTGGCATCTGTAATAAGCCCCATATAAATCACAGAGACGCCGCCGAGAATGAATGAAATCTCTGCAATGAGTTTATCAGCGCATCTGTCAGATATTTACAAATTACCTGCGATACCAATGCCATTGCCCTCGGCATTAAAGCGCGGTGTGGGTGTAGATACGGGTGTGTTTGTGTGTGTGGGTGTGTGTGTGTTGCTTATGTTGATGCTACTGTGGCTAATTTAATAAATGGCTTGGCAGACACACGCGTCGTATGCGTAATGCGCTCGACTCGCCTGATTTATGCCAGTTATGTATCAATTTTTATCACCAGTTGCAAAAATGAGCCGCCAGCCCCTCAGCCCGTTCTCCACGGCCTTCCAGCCAAGTTGGCAAAGTGTTAAACTGTAAGCAGACACTAACACCAACAACAGCAGCAACAGCAACATCGACTACAAAAGTAACAACAATAAAACGCGCTGAAAAGAAATGCAAGCAAAGGTGGTAAACTGGATATATAGATACCCTATAATTAAGGTTCTTATTCGAATTCAATTCACTTCGGTTCCAATTTCCAAACTATAGCAACCGTTTTGCCTGTCAGCAATAAGCCTAACTCTTCTGTTCAAATATCAAGTAAGTAGAAGCCTTGTTAAGACTTAGCCACTTTTTTGGCCAAGTTCAATCCCATGTTCAATCCCATGTTGGCACATGTTACAATTCCTATTACCAAGTCGTTGCGACCCGTCGTCGAGCACAAGGCAAGTTTCAACGGCAAAACTTGTTTGCCCAGGCAGGCAACAACGTACAACGTACAACGTGCAACTTTTATGCGGCAAGGTGTTTCGTTTTTCAAGTTATTTATTATGATTTATTTGCCAATGTGGCAGCGTCTGAGAACGAGCTCTGAGCGCTGAGAGCTGAGACGAAGACGCAGACGGAGTCGCCGAGTTGAAGGCTTGCTGCTTGCTTGCTGGCCTGCAGCGGCGATAAGTAAATTGTTTATCCTACTTGTGAGTTATGTGCTGCGACGCTACGGCCAGCCGGGGCAGCCATTCAGCTTGATGATCAGCTTGATGTTCTCAGTACAGCCCCTTCCTTAGTAATGGCAGCAGCAGCAGCACCAGCAGCTAACATTGTTATGCTTTCATAAACAGCTGAGCGCAATTTTCTGATAAGCCAAAGTCCTGGCTGCACTTTCAACGAGCGTGTGTTAGTGTTGGTGTGGCTGGCTATTTGTTTCAATTTATCATAAAAGGCAACGCCGGAAGTCAGCCAAGCTGCAGTTGAATGAACGACAGGCGAGTATGTCTTCAGCTGGCTTAGTCCTAAGACGATAGACCAAGTACTCGACGGACTTACAAGGATTTCTGAGGCATTTGCCGCATCAGTGCAACTTTAAAGTGGCAATATTATGCACAGCCAAATGACCCCATCTAATAATTAAAACAAATCTCCTCATTTACATTCGCAGCGCAATAATTAAAGCAATGCGTAACTTAATTTTTTTAGTTTTTTTAGCTGCGCCTGAAAGTATGCAACGTTTCTTTGAGCTTTACATACTTCATCCAATTGGGTATGAATAAAACTATTTGCAATATTTCATGCAGCCAGCTGCCACATGAACCAAAATCCAGTTGTGGGCAAACGTACAAATGGGGCAGGGTGGAGCTGGTGGTGCTGGTGGTGCTGGTGGTGCGGTGAGTTGCACGTTTGCCCTGCTGCGGGTGCAACAACAATGATTGCGCTTTATTTGCGATAATAAAACACACCATCGCGCCCTGGCGGACAACAACAAGGACGACGGCGACTTTGGGCGAAATCGAACCGCGAAATTGTAACAAACTGCGCGTGCATTGGCCTCCGTGGCAGCGGTAATAGCAAAAGTCAGGACCCCAGCAGCCCAAGCAGCAGCAGCAGGACCAGGACCCGGATGCGCGAATGCGAACGCCAACAAGGATCCGGTTGCATTGCCGGGGCGCAAAATATGGCAAGCTGCAAAGAATATTTAAGCTGCGACGTTGCAGCAAATATTAAAGAAAAACATGTGAAAATAAGAATGCTCAGCGCGACCAGAATGGAGAGCCGTGTGGTGTGAGTTTGTTCTGGATGCTGGCAGAAGGATTTACTGCATATTTCATGTTCACAACGAACCAATTTTACGCTCTTCAAATCCTATTAGTCAATGGCCCTTTGGGGATGCAACGGCTGCGCTAGTCACGGCAGCTGTTCGACAATGTTTAAAGGGTTGCACGAGGCCACGAGGGGCGTGGCAGGGTGGTTAACTTGGTTGGCTGTTGTTGCACTCATTGTGATTTACTTATAGACACACGTACGTATAAATATATATAAGTAATACTCGGGCGACTGGCCCAGGTCAGCTTAGTGTGCCTGGCATTTCCGCACGATTATGCCCTGTGAGAAAGTGGACGTGTGTGTGTGTGTGTGTGTGTTGGATGGGCGCTAAGCCAGTTTCAGCCATATATATATATATATATATATATATAAATATGTGAAGCGCCCCAAGCCCCAGTGTAAGAGCCCTCATCAATCTCGCTGCTTGGGCGCATGAATTATGAAAACGTGCAAAATGCAAACGGAAATTAAAATCTATCGCAAAAAAATACAAAATCCTTTACCCACACACACACATACACACACGCAAAAAAGACTACTAAGCCAAAACAAAGTTTACAGTTCGTTAGACAAATGCGCGCTTCAAATCAAACCAAACAAACAAGCAACAAAAAATACGAAAAAATGTAAGACTATTTTTAAAATATTATATGTAGAGGAGAATTTCGGACCAGCCAGACATTTGTGACAGGCCGTTGTCTCCGGCACAGCTGTTGAAAAACAAACCTCAACTTTGGGCGCATACGAAATTTGGTGTCATCCAAGCTGGGGGTATTTTTTTGGCTGCTGCACCAATGTCCTTTATTAATTTAACAGGCTGCCAGCGCGCCTTTGACTACAACTTGAACTACAACAGCAACGAAATTCAACAAGCCATAAAACATATGAGAGAATCCATGCATTTTTCATGAGGTGTTTGCCTTTCGAGCCCATCACAATCATCCATTGCATTCCCATGCCAAACTCCAGTCTCTGCTCCAGCTCCAGCTGCAGCTCCTCCTCCGCACCCAGCTGCTTGGCCAGGTGCTGCTGCTGCTGACGTTCTGGCTACACTTGAACTTACAATGACATGTTCGAACTCGGTGAGCTCTGCATATTTGTCCGCAATACAGGTGCATATTCCATTTGTTTGCCTCTTTCACTCATGCTGCAATTTTTACAAATTGCTTTCATTAGTTTTAATGGAGCTGCCTGTTAGCTGATATTTGCAGACTCTGTCTGCTTCTTTTTGCTGTTTTCTGCATCCCGAAGCATTTTAATATTTACACAAATCATTTGCTGGCCAAATGATTGAACCGAAATCTATCCCAGCAAATGGCATTTGAGTCAAGCAAACAAAGTTGCAGCTTGAAAATATACAAAATATTGTTAAATGAGCCCAATAGAAAACTTACTTGAAATTTGTAAAAATAGGTACACAAATCTAAGAATAAATAAATCAACGAAAAATTTAAACTAAACTATGAAATATGTTTAAAGCCCAAGTTGCGAAGGTTTTACAGTTAAAAACACTTTATTCATTTTCATATGCATTTAAATATAATTTTGATTCAATTTGCTGCAAAAGGGCCAATTACAAATGTGCCATAAACCAACTGGCATACATAAAGTACGCGCTGTATTTGTCATATGTTTCCTAAATGTTTAATCAAAATACATATTGTAAACTTTTCTATATATATATATATAAATATTGTAAATGGGTTATTCATGTATATACATTTTGTGTGTATATAAGTGTGGGTTGTGTGTATGTTTAAGTCAGATTTTTAACACGCGCTTAAACAAGGTATTTATATTTATTCGCTTACAATCATAAATATTTGTTATTCAATGTGCAAACAACTTTTTCGCCTCAGCCACGCATTTGAAATGCATTTTGGCATTTTGCTTAAACACTTAAAAATGTAAATTGAAATATGCAAACATATATGTATATATATATATACATATACATTTGCGTACACATTTATTTCATTTTTTGCTCTAGTACTATTAATTGTAAATATATAAATTTTTTGTATCTCATCAATATTTATGCGTTACCAATAAATATGCATGCAAACATACATATATATATATATGTATATATTTATTTATTTATATTTACTTGTATTCCTGTCTCTATTTTGATGGCCACTTCAAAATTGTGTTTTCTATTTTAGAGCGGCTTTTGATTGGTTATAAAAAATTGTGAATGTAAATTTGCTTGACCAACTTTTAATTGATTTTGCATTTGCCTTAAACATAACATAACTATGAATAGTTTTCTGTACTTATATTTGTATTCTTGCAATTCTTAATTTATATGCACTTCAAACTACATATGATTACATATTTTCATTTATTCTTATTTTAATGCCTTATGTTTTACAGCTTTTACATTCGTTAATTCAGCTGGCACTTGGCATGTTTTTGATCATACATAGTATTTATTTTTAACAAAGATTTTTTGTCAGCTGCAGCATTATAAGATTAAATAAGAAATTTTAATTATAAGGTCTGTATGCATATATTTCCTGTTGCCTGTTACGTATACTTAATATTTGCCTATAAGAAATCATAATTGAGCCTGCAACAATATAAAAATTGTTTGTTTTATTGCTATTATTGTAATCCTGCTTTAACTGTGGCACATATATATACACATTCACACATATGCGTGTGTGTGTGTGTGTGTGTGTGTGTGTGTTTGTGTGCTGGTATGTAACTGTACTGTATTGTATTGTATATATTTTAAAACGGCGCACAATTTTATACATGACTGCCTATATTGCCTATATTTAATTTCACCTTTTTTCACTGTTTGCATTTTGTTTGTCTCTATACTATTTCACTATGGCTGGTTGATTTTACGAATGAGTTTTCATTGCATTTAATTAAATTTCAATGGTAAAATGATAAAATGGTAAATGGCAAGCGGAAACGCAAGCTTAATTGCACGTTAACAAAAAAATTAAAAGCAAATAAAAAATCTGCATAAAACATGCGAATCCCAATCAATTTAAAAATCCGCGATAATTGCGCACGTCACACACATCACTTTCCACAAATGAATCGCGTCAATTGACGTTAATGTGCGATCAAAATTGAGGCGAAATTGAGGTGAAATCGATTAGCGGAACACCAACATTCAATACGCCACCCAACCACCCACCCACCGACCCACCGACCCACCTCCCGTCTACGTTTTGGCAAACGGCGACACAACAGCTTTTCTGTCTGCCAGCAAAGTACTTTGGCTAATCACGGCGAGCGCTGCCAACAAACCGGAAACGGATGCGGATGCGGATGCGGATGCGAATCCGGAAACGCAGGCACGCAGCCCGCATTAAATGGCCATAGTTTTTAGTGTTCCTTTCTGCACTCACGTAGCCGCTAAATGTTTCAATTTTGGCAGCTCCATAAGGCGCCAGCGGACATTTAATAACAAATGCAGTCGCCAATTGCAGTCGCGAATTGCAAGGACAACAACGCCGTTGGTCTGTGCCTTTTGGCCAAAGAGCAAATAAAATTATAAGCGAATTTCAAATGCTCTCGGCCGCCTTCCTCTTCGCCAAATGCAAAATGCAAATCGCATCGCGGGACGCGCGGGTGGAGCTGAGTGCTGACCAGTGTCGACAGCGTTGCATACTTTCCAGCGCGACATGCAATTAAAATGCAAAAAAGCCAACGGCAGCAACCAGCCCCCCAAACCCACCCCACCCAATAAGCCAAAGACCAAAATCGATGCACTCCAATGCTGAAACGGAAATGCCAGTGCCCAAACCAACTCGAGACCCAGGCCCAGGACCAGGCACAACCTCAACCAGGACCAGCAGCAGTTGTTGGATTGTCTATGCAGCGTCTGCGGTTGGCGCAAGTTTGCTGTGCATGTGTGTGTGCGTGTGTGTGTGTGTGTGTGTGGTCGTGTTGATTCAGCGTTAAGCTTGCTGGAATTTCGCGTTTTGTCAACATTCCTTGCCAAGTTGCTGATGCATTTGCCGCTAGTTATTTCGGCGTCTAAAGCTGATTTTGCCCGAATGGAATATCGAGTCGGAAAGCGGAGTGGGTTGAAATATGCTTGGCTCTGGCATGTTAGAGAAGTTTTGATTGATTTGTGGGGATGCTTTTAGCTGGGGCTCAAAACTCTGTGTGTTGTATGTCCAAATAATTACTTTGGCTTTCGAATATGTTAAATGAAATCTTAAATGCATGGATCAACTGGCTTTATTCTATTGCGTTTGTAATTATTGTAATTGCATGGCAACTGTTTGCAGTTAGCTCTTGTCTAACAACTATATCAATTAGCTCCTATACTGTTCAATATCACCAACTTACACTGCACTACAAACTAGGCCTCCATTTTAAATTCGTATTGCTCGCTTAACCTGTGTCTATCACCCGAACCCAACACTTAGCTTCTAAATGTGTAAATCTTATGCAGCATCGATGCTGATGGCCGTGTCCTAGGGATGCTTGGTGTAATTGTTCAGTGGCATCTCCGTGGCCAGACTGTGGGCCACCTCCTTGTTGCGTTCGTGCAGGGCGATGTCCATCGGAGCGCTCGCCGGTTTCTTCTGGGCGGCCTTCTGCGTCTTCAGCTGTGCGAAAGTTGTCAAAAATTAGATTTAAATAATGTAAAAGAGGTTTTTGAAGTCGGGTTTTGGATAGTTATATTTACTCGCTGTATGGTCTTCTCGAAGTCCTGTGGCGGTTCCGGACGTTTCATGGTGCCGCAGCTTTTGAAGCGCTCGTTTGTCTGTAAAATACATTTATACAAGTTAATGGCATAAATGTGTACGTATTTTGTGACCCATGATTACTTCATTAACTTAAGCAGTCGAGAAACAAATCGACACCTCACAACAAAAGCCACAACAAAAGAAACACACACACACAGAGAGAAAGAGAGAGAGAGTGGGAAATGAAAATGAAATGTCAAATGAAAAGCGCCGGCCAACGAAATATAATGAAAGGCCAAACGGAGAATTTCCCTAAAGCAACATTTCCGCAACAGACCGCATAATGAGAGCGCAGCCAAGTTTAGAATTATATGTACATACGCGTCTGTGACCTCTTGTTTGGCTAACCATGGCCGGCAGCTGTTGCCGACAACACCCCCTACCAACACCCCCCCCCCCCTCGATGGTTCAGAGCGCTTAAAAGGTAATGAGTGCCAGAGGACAAACACACAGAGCACGGTTTGGGCCACAATTGTCGCCAGTGCTTAGCCCAAGTCATTTTCAAAATTGACCACACAGCACACAAAGAGCTGAGAGTCACAGTTGGAGTCGCAGTTGGAGACGGAGTCTGTTGCGCTGGGCGACAGCAAATTGCGCTTAAATATTAAATGAACAGCAACAAAAAAGACAACCCCAAACAACAAAAGGAAGCTGCACAAATACGGCAAAGAAACGCCGGACAACAACCGTAAAACACGAAAAGTTATAAACTCTCGCAGGAGCACACACAAAAAAGAGACTCGCAAAACAAAAAACACTTTTTGGCACGCCTGAAATAATAAAAACAAATGCGACGCTGTCGTTGCCGTTGCCGTTGCCGTTGCCGTTGTCGTTGTCCTTGTCGTTGCCGATGCCGAAAAAAAGGACATTCGTGTGTTGGGAATCACCGGATGCCAACCGCAAAAAGCAAACGCGCAAAGGTGCAAATGAGTGAGACAACGGGGGGGAAGCAGGTGGGTAAAGGATTGTGTCGTGGCCCGCCCCAAGAATTGCAGAAAGCAACTGCAGCCCGTTGAGCTCGACCGGACAAATCCCCGTTTGCAATCCTTGTTTGCGGCACTGGCACCTTCTGCAGTCCGTGGCACAGTTCATATCTCTCTCTCGTTGTCCTTCTGCCATTTGCATCCTGCACATGTCCACCCCGCCCCCGCCCCCAGCCCCTTCTGTGCTTACAATTCCGTTTTGTCATCTCGAGCAGCGCCCTTCGCACAACGCAACGCAATTAACGGTAATTGCCTTTTATCGGCTTAGTCTTGATAAGTTTTTTTCTTTTTGTTTGCATTCCACTCCTCGCTCTCCTCTCTTCCCACCCCCGCAACTTTGCAGCCACTCTTGTTGCTGTTGTTGTTGTTTGTTGGTTTACGCGGTTTTTATATTTTAATTTAATTTTGTAAGTAGCACACGGGAGGCGACCCCTGAGGTCGAAAGTTTGTCTCTGCAAAAATTAGACATTAAACAAAGCGTCCAAAAAAGTTTCCGCAGCAAAATCCTTTGAAGTATTTTTACATGACAGTTAAATATGCAAAAAAAAAAATTACGGCGTATATTGAAAACAATTTAAATGACGATGTGATGCAGAAGGAGGGATAATTGAATATGAATTTAAAATTACACTGTACCAAATAAAGTGTAGCCATACCTCTAACAATTATGTAAATATCTGTACTTATAAATATGCACTACAATTAAATTTTCCCTACCTATTCAAGAGAAAAGGGAAAAAGGAAATGTAACAAAAAAATAGCCCATAGCTACAACAATGTTTTATTTTAATTACCTATATAAATAGCTGTTACATATGCAACATATGTGTTGCACAAACACTGCTTCTCGTCATGCCCCATGCCCCATGCCCCTTGCTTACCTTGAGTTGCATGCCCTCGTTGGCGTTTAGCTCGTCGCCGCTTTGCCGCAGGCCCTGCAGGAAGCGGGCGAAGACCGTGCGGCGCTGTTTGTTTTTGTTGCGGCCCTCTGAAAGGAGACAGAGCACAAATCCAGTCAATATTAAAAGCCATAATCAAGCACACAGTACGAGACAAAATGGAGGTTTAAGCGCAAACCAATTTAATTGAATTAAAAGCCATAAAATGCCAAACAGCCAAACAGCCGACAAAGTGGCAAACCACATGCAACAAAACCAAAAAAAAAAAAAAAAAAAAAAAATTAAACGTTTTCATTTTGCAGCTGGCCCTTACCTGTTGCGGAAAAGTCGTAAAAGAAATTGGTGCGCGCGCCGGGATAACTGTGCTGCATGCCATTCAGATTGAGGGCCGACTTGGAGTCGATGGCGTTGCGGGCCATGCGATTGGCCAAATCGTTCTGGGTGTAGCTGTAGATCTCGTTCTCCTCACGGTTCGACAGGCAGCTCGACGGCTGCACATGCATAATAAACGAACTGAATTAGAACTCATTCGAGATGCGGCCTGATTAGCCCGGCTCGTAAAAACGCCGAGCCGTAAAAAGTCAATGTGCACGCTGCTTACCAAATACTTGCCGGGCACATAAAGCGGCTGGCTGTGACTGGTGGGCAGCACCGACGACCCAACCAAACCGCCGCCGCCTCCGCTGCTCCCGCTGCCGCTGCAGCCGCTGCTGCTGCTGGCGCCGGCGTTGCGACGCGTCAGCGTGTGTCCCGTCGAGATGCGCACATGTCGCTCCTTCCACTTGGACAGGCGCACCTGCTCAATGGCGTCCAGGACATCCTCGTACGGCATG
The DNA here is from genome assembly GCA_004143845.1 of Drosophila lacertosa. Taxonomy (NCBI): domain Eukaryota; kingdom Metazoa; phylum Arthropoda; class Insecta; order Diptera; family Drosophilidae; genus Drosophila; species Drosophila lacertosa. Next base: position 9,079 of record SCDZ01000734.1, on the reverse strand, counting down.
TTAATCTGCTTGCTGTAGTGTGCGGCCAGACCCTCCAGATAGCCGCGTTTTCCCTCCTGCCGAGTTGGATTAGAGGACACAGTTGAGGTGAAAAATAATTAGTATAAAAAATTAAAATATGCAATGTATTTATCGAAGTCAAATTTTCTTTAATTATTTATCTTTCTTCTAAATGTTGGTACAAGTTGAAAGCATATTGTTCTCAAAGAACACCTACATACAATTTAATGCATATCCTTTCAACCGTTAAGCCTTGCCACAATCAAATCCCCTTAGATATGTTGACCAGGGTCAAATGCTGAGGCACTTTGTGGCCCAGAAACACAAGTGTTAATATCTTCCGGTAATTAGCGTAAGGCGGCCACTTAAATGTGTCCTGCTTGACATTCAAAGCGTCCACTGAAGCATTCGTGCATCCTCTCAAGACAGTCCAAATATCCCTCTCTCTCTCTGTGTCTGTGTGTGTGTGTGTGTGTGTGTGCGTGTGCAAATGTTGTCTGCTGCTGTGGCTGCGAGGCAAATTCATTTAGAGTCGCATCCATGCAAACATTAGTGCTGAAATGCAACTTGTCTGCAACTGTCAGTCAGTCAGTGACACACACACACACACACGCACTCACGCACGCACACACATACAGTGGGACACACTCATGTCTGCCTCATCAGCGCAAAGTGCAATTAGTTGAAGTTGCGCGCATCAACATGCCCCAGACAGAGAAAAGCACCCAGAAGCTAACAAGTCTAGCCCCCCTCCCCTCCCCTCCCCACCCACTAAACTCGACCAACCTTTTGTAGTCCCGCACGAGCGCAGACACCTGTCAGGCCAACACTCGCACACACACACACACACACACACACACACACGCGTGTATTTTTACTTGACTGCATTTCTATTTCATATAATTTTATTGCCGCATTTAAGTTGCATTTCAATTTGTGTCCGGAACGTGATATTGCGCATACGTCGCGTTTGCCCGCCCATAAAACAAGCACTGAAAATGCTGCCAAAACAACTGTAAATATTTGTCTACATTTAAACGGGCAAACTGTGTTAAGTGCCCCCCCCCCAAAAAAATAAAAGGAGGAACACAACACAATTGCTAATTAAAATGCAAGTCAGCTGCTGGGTTGCAGCCTATGTCAAAGTTGCCACAAAACATGCCACGAGTGGCACTTCGTTTCGTGCTTCATCATCAAACTGCACACTTGCCAAAGCACCCGAGGGGGCGGACTGAGGAGGGGGCGTGGCTATGTGACGCGCCTGCATAATAAGGCAGGCGACAAGTGCCCAGCACTATGCGTGCTCAATAGGCTCCGACAGTCGCGAATGTTCAAAAGTTTAAAGTAAGAAGAAAAAAAAAGCGGCGAGGCTCATTTCACATTTATTTGCAGCGCTTTTCTTCAAATGCAAACGGCCCTGAACCAGTGACATGTTTTTGTGCTGTGTGCCCATTGCAGAAAACTGCATGACTGAAAGGGTTGCCAACTGCGCCGGGAAATTGGAGCTTGGCAAAGCTGCCGCTTGACACGCTTGCAAAACTCATCACATCAGTTGGCGACAATTGTGAATATGTATGCGAAAAAAAATATTTCCTTTAATACACACTCTTTATGCATATCGCACAGTGGTTCAAAACTTTTGTAGAAGTTGTCAAAGTACAATCAAATATGCAGAAACCGATAAGGAAGTCTGTATATGCATAAGTTGCTGTTGTAAATATAGAAAAACATTTTTGTTAAGTTTTCCCTTTCTTAAATAAATACTTTCACCTTTATTATCATTTAACAATAATATAAAAAGTTATTTTAATATTCCATAATGTATTTCGATGCATATCTGTTGAACTGCAACCCACTGTTTAAACATATTATTGTATTCTTGTTCTATTTGCTTGAATGTTGCAGCATTTGCATTATGGGGACATTGTTGCCACCGTTGGGTTATCGTGCGTGTCTAGTGGCAGCAATTTGGCAATGTTGCAAGCGTTGCACAAATTTCTGTATTGGCGGATCATTAAAGGGTTGTCGGCGACTGTGGCCCAATTTGTTTGGGCCGCCACCATTTAGAAAAACAGCACCCGCAAAAATAAACAAAATGAACGCAAGGCAAAAACATTTCCCACGGCTAAACCAAACCGACATATTATAAAATAAACTTTCGAGCGAAAAGTGTACAACTCGCTGGGAGGTCGAGGCCAGGCCAGGCCAGGCCAGTTCCGACCCAACCCGACCAGACACGCGGTTGGCCACTCGGTTTAACTAAATTAAAATCGTGTTAATTTCACATTAGAGCGCACACAGCGCACCAGGCGCTCTCCGGATGCCAGTCCCCAAACGGTGACCATTACAAACTAGCGGCGGCTGTCACACGCTGCAGGAACAGGAACAACAACAACCAGCCAGAGAGCCACCCAGCCAGCCTGGCCAACAAGTCCCCCATGGCGAGCATGCAAATTGCAAGCGGTAAATAAAATGGCCGAGATAAGCCCGTCACTGAATGCTGGTCAGCTAACAAAATGAATACTCACCGGCGAGGAATAGGGATGCGCTGTTAGCCGAATGCCGTCCGCCTCCAGATGGCGCCGCATCAGCGCCTCGAGCTCCTTCATTGTGACGGGCGTGTCGCAGTCGGAGGCGAGAATCTCGTTGCTGTTGCTGAGCGCCTTCGGATCATTGATGAGCACATAGACAATGGCGGCGCCCTTCTCCCGCAGCGCCCGCACGCTCTTCAGCAGCTTGCCGCGATGCGACAGATTGTCGACGCCAATCGCATCCAGATCGATTTCGCCAATTTGCTTGCAGATCTCCAGCTCATCGTAGCCGTTCTCCAGGAAGCTCTCGCCGTACTGCGGCAGGCCAATTGTGCGCAGCCACTCGCAAACGATATTGTGGTGCGGCATGTTCGCGTATCACGTGGCGGCCGAGGGCGCTGCGATGTCCAGCGGTGCAAAGGATACCTTGGGCAGGCGTGGCTTGGTGGTGCCGCTGCTGCAGCTGCTGCTGGTGGTGGCCGCCAGTGGCTCCAAGTGGTTGCTGCTGCTGGCGGCGCTGCTGCTGCTGCTGCTGTTGGCCGTTGCCTTCATAGCAACGTCTGCAAAGACGATCGACAATATAAAGAAATACAAATGAAAAGTGAAAGCCAACTTATGTGCAACTGTGCGTATGCTTAATAATGCCTGTCACTTCCGGCGCCCACAAAAGTATGCAATGGCTGTCAAAGCAACCCAGACAGACGCTACATATATGTATATCAATTTGTGTTAATAGCCACCATTGTTCACAGCCTCTGAGAGAACGAGAGACTGCCAGCCTATAAGCACTTAATGATAATGCTCGGTCATGTACACGGGCCACTAAAACACTTGAATATGTTTAGCCCCGGAAGCCACTTGCATATGAATAAGCCACTTAAAATGACAGATGGACTAAGGACACACACACACACACACAGCAGGCAGGACAGCGGGAGGGGTGTGGAATGCCGTCAGACTTGGACTTGGACAAAAGACAATAGGAAGTCGTCTAACTATTTATAAAGCCCGGGCAGCCTGAAAAATATTTTTGCTTGTCGAAAAATGAAATGCAAATGGCTGATGCCACTAGAAATATGTGCTGCCATTTCCACAACGCATTCGTCTGGCTTAGCTCAGGTAGCCAGTCGTGCGGAGAGAGACACACACACACACACACACATAGCTATAAACAATCTCCGATTTCAGCCCTACGAATTTAAACGTGAAGCTCGTCCAGGAAACAATGTCCTAATGAAAAGATGTTATGTGGCTACAGTTTTTGGTTGTGCCGCTGCTGCAGCTGTCATTAAGTGGAGTGGTCCAGTGACATCGTCTGGGTGTTGATTTATTTACACACACACACACACACACAGAAACACACCTACCCACACACTCATATACATATATGTACATATTTATAAGATATTTCATTTGTTGTGTCTGTGCCACTTGGGAGCACATTCAGGCACTTGAGTTTGCCATTCCGACTTATTGATCAAAACATGTGCAGCCAAATACCACAAACAACGACACTCGATGTGCCACATTTCTATGCCACGGGGGTGTGCGGCAAAGTCCCTTTGTGAAACCGGTGCACAGCCCTTAGTAATTAAATGCGGAAATTGCTGTATAAGAAATCAAATTAAATTTGAGATGTGTGTTTTTGAAGAGAATATTCGTTGTGCCATGAAGGAAGTCTAAATTAAACTAACAATGGTATTTGTATCGATAGCTGTGGTCTCGAAGGCTCTACTTATGTTATCACATTCGTAAGGAAAGAAAACTGAAGCATTTGCATGCAAATGAAAAGAGTTTGGGTTAATAACAAATATAAAGTAAATAATTGTTATGATTGGAAAATATATAGATATATTTGCATATACATATATAATACAAAGTTAAGCACATTTAACAGATATATTTTAACTAATTTTATTTACAAATATTTATACTTTACGGCATTGAAGTACAGAATTTTATTTTAATTGAAGTTTTATTTAATTTAAATGGGCTAAAAAATTGATTAATATATTCGACGTTAATCAAAGGATTTTTAAGAATTTTTATCAAAACTAAAAAAAGTGGCAAAAAGTTTATAGAATTGGTAGATCCTTGACTAGCAGGAATTAAGATTATTATTGATTATAACTCTTTTAAATAATTATAAATTTCTTACAATAAATTGTATTAGTATTTCTTTTATATTTTTCCAACAAATATAATTTCGTTAATAAGAGAGCTTCATTAAACTTATGTCAAGCAATTCGAAAAATCAACTATTTCCGCTTACTTATCATACTCTTTATGCAAGTTTATTTTGCATATTCATTAACACAAGTTTCGTGTATATGAAATTTGGTTGTGTTTGACTTTCGTTTCTCGAAGAAGTACACCACTGTTTGCACTTGCCACTGTGCACACACACACTCACACACACACACACACACACACAAAAACACATATTTTGCCCGAAAAGTTTTCTCGCATTGTTAGCATAATAAACACGTAATAAAATGCGTAAGGGCAAAATCAGTAAAGTCAATGTTGAAGCAGATGCTTTGCATACGATGCGATGCAGGCAAAATTTGATTTTCAAGATGCCAGCCGGCCAAAAGGGCCACAGCAACAACTACATACATACACCAACAAGAGTTAATGAATCTGCTGCAGCACAACCAGATAGCAAACACACACACACACACACACACACACACACACACACACACACATGCATAGTCAAGTGATCTGTTGCAATTGGCAAATGCATAAAATATCCCGTTCAGTTGGGCGGTCAGTGTAATTACTTGCATGACTGTAATGTCAAAATTTACATACGACTGGAGATAAGCGTCTTAAATTTTCAATTTCATTGTTTATTAAGTGCCAAATTAATACTTTGTGTGGGTGTGTGTGTGTGTCTGCGTGTGTGTGTGTTCATTTGTGTGTAGCAATTGTCAAAGGTGTTTTGCTTTCGCACGATTTCCGTTCGTAATTGCTTATTGTGTAAATTGTGTTCAATTTCCTGCCTGCCAGCCAAGAGGCATGTTTATGAGATTTCCCTAATTTTAATGCATTTGCAATTATGGCATTACTTATATGCAGCCTGTGATTAGTTCCCCAGCTGCAAGCTGGAATGTGTGAGAATTGCATTAGTTGTGCACATTCCATTAAACGAAATCTTAGTTAACGTAAATACAAAGAATCAAATATTTATAATTACTTTAATTATTGTTATTACTTTTATTACGATTATGAATACACGTCTAAGTCAGAGCGGGTTCTCTTTGCGTTAATGAAAGTTGTCTTAATGACTGCAACAATATAAATAAACTAATGTAAACAACAAGAAAATCACTAGATATAAATGAAGTTATAAATATAGCTTCTTTTTTTTTTTTTTTTAATTTAATCTTTTTAATCTAACACACACAAAAAGTAATATACTCTAGAAACTTTAATAGAATTAAATGTACATTTATTTGTGGTGAACTAATATTTAAGCAATGCCCACTTTTATGCAAACCAGCCCCAGTAATTAATTTTAATATGGAAGTCAAACATGCGCTCTAACAATTGTCATATAATTTGCCGTCTAGACAGTGGAAATTTAGTATTTTCAATTAACTGCAACAACGACGTCAACTGCGCTGCCAACGCCCGCCAAACAACAATGCACACAAAAAGGCACACAATGCAGGAGCAGGAGCTGGAGCTGGAGCTGGAGCTGGAGCTGGAGCTGAAGCTGGAGCTAGAGCTGAAACTGAAGCTAGGAACTGATGCTGAAGTCGGTGCTGGAATCGTAACTGGATTTGCCGTGGCTGCCATGTTGACAAAACACACAGCATGCAACAATCTACAAAAGCATACAAAAAAAGGAGAAAAAAAACCGCATACAATGAGAGAGAGAGATTTTCCAAATGCAGCCAGCTTGGGGAACGCCCTTGCAGACGCGACTCTGGGCTAACAGGCGCACAGTGAAAAGCAGACGAGTTTGTTTTGGAACCGAACAGCTGGGCTGTGTGGCAGGTTCCCTGCTGCTGCTGCTGCTGCTGCTGTTGCTGCTGCTGTTGCATTCGTGCGCGTCAATGTCAGTGCACCTGACGCTGCACTTGGCACTTGCTACTTGGTACTTGCTACTTGCTACACGGCACTCAGCATTCAGCCAGACACCGAGCACCACCAGCACCACCAGCACCACAGCCTCTGACAGGCTACGCACTTGTGCTGGGCTGTGCGGTTGCTTGTGGCCGAAGGGAAGCCTCGCAAGCGCTTCGAGTGCCATCTTTCCGGTGCCAGGGTGAGGGGACTGCTTAACAAAGCGTGTGATGTTAACGGATTCAATTTCACTTTTTTTTTACAAATTTATTTTTTTTTTTGCTGCTGCCGTCTCTTTCACTCTCTCTCTCTCCCTTTTGTTGGCGGTGCTTAATTGAAATTGCATTTGCTGCGTTTGTTTGCGCATAATTACAATTTGTGCTCTTCACAAGAGGAGCCCAAGACCTGTTTCGCTTGTTATGCAAATTCAAGGCGAGTTGTCAAAACGAACGGACAGACCTCATTACTGCGGTTAACACGCTCCCATAATAAATGTATATATATATATATACATATTATATGCTTCCTTCAACTCTGCTTACAACACCAAAACATGTGTGAGATTTAAGAAAAAAAAACGGGATTCCTTTAAAAGTTTGCTTGGAGCTTCATCTTTTCAAAAGCTGACTGCTAATTTGGTGAGATTTCTATGAAAACCAAGCCCAATTAAGAAAAGTCTTTAGAACTAGTTGGATGAATGAATAAAGTCTAACCATATGAATACCTTTTTGTCATTCTATTTTCATTAGTTTCCCTTAACTCATATTTTTTAATACATATTTTTGAACTACATTTGCTTCACTTTACATATACATATTTAGCTGCATAAATATATACTGCATTAATATAAATAAAACATGAAGAAGATTAGGACCCCATAATATCGTAATCCCTCACATATAATCGAGTAACGGTCTCCAAATCAAAGATTTAGTTAACTTATTAATAACATATATTAAATAAATATAATTATGTGTTTTAATATGTGGTTTGATTTGGGCTTATAATCATCTCATCTTAGAGAGTTAAAATTTTTATAAAACTGTTGAGTGATCAGCTTTGGTTATATGAATATTATAATTATATTACTTCATTTATTTTATACATCATTATCTTGGATGCACAAAAAAAGCTTCATAAACAAAACCTTTCACTAATCATACAAAATAATATAAATTAATGCTCTTATTAGCAACTGAAAATATGAAATATGATCAATATATATAATTGCTTACTTACAGTTGAAGCTGGAATACAATTGGTGCTGTGAATTATATATATAAATATATATGTATATATATATATCCTATTTCCTAATCTTCGGACAATGCAAGATTCTGCTCGAAACGGCTTTAGTTTATCCTTAAACCAGAATTGGAATTGTTATTGCTGTAATCAAATGTTTGAGCACTTAATTTATTGAACTTCGTTGGGCTTATGGCGCCCATAAAGGCATTGCCCACTTGTTGTCCTGTTGCCCCCAAAAGTCCGAGCACAATTATGCCATGTGATTTATGGAGACTGCGTGGCGGCAAAAAATTGGCGCGCAAATGGCCAAATACCGGCGGAAATCGGAGGCGCCACGAAACGCCGAACTAATGCTAACCCGTTGATTCGTAGGCGAAGCAAAACGCGAGCCGAGTTCGCAAACATAAAAAACCAAACTGCAAATCGCGGCGCGTTCTCGATGCCAGCAGCAGCAGCAGTAAAAAAGACGCAACCAAAGTATGCAAAGCACGCGAACGTACTGGCAACTGGCGTGCCACATGCGGCAAATGCAACCGAGAGAGGAGAGCTCGGCTCGACAAACTTCTCGAGGCAGGAAGGCCGCCGTTAACGCTAGCGTTAACGTTAGCGTTAACATTAACGTTGAAGTTAACGTTAACGTCGCCGCCTCCATGGCCAACGACCGTGCGGCGGAGCAGAAGCTTTGCAAACGTTGCAAGTGTTCGTTGTAAGCGATACCCAGCCCGCGAGGGAGCTGCAACTGCAGCAGCAGCAACAGCAGCAGCAACAGCAGCAGAGCAGGCAGCGTCGTCGTCGTCGTCGTCGGCGCAGTTGGGGAGGTTTTTTTTTGTTCACTCCTGCGAGGCAGCCACCACCGCTGCCAACGTGGCATGTCTAAGTGCAGAAAGTAGGTGAGGCAGCTGCCACACGGCCACATGAGCCAAAGCGAGACGGGCAACTGTCGAGGAGTGTTTACCTCGGCTTAGAGCGCTGACGTTGGCGCTGACGCTGACGCTTCGTCTGGCTGGCTGGCTGGCTGCCTGGCTGTCTGCCTGTCTGGCGTAGGCTCGACACAAAACATGAATGAGCTGTGAAGCAAATGAAGTGCTGCGGCCGACGAGCCGCACAGTGCAACCCGCAGCGTATTTAAATATAGCTAAAAACAAAAAAAAAAAAAGAGACGAGAAAAAAAAAACAAAAAGAAAAAAAAAAAAGCGCCCCAAAAATCCAACCCACCCCGCCCC
>SCDZ01000733.1:0-30120 GCA_004143845.1 Drosophila lacertosa | reverse complement strand
AAAAAAAAGACATGTAAGCTTCCCAAATCCATATAAAGCACTCCTCCCGGACTTCAAAGTGCAATAACTTTGTCAAAAGTGAACCGATTTTCATGTCTGAGACCATTTTGATCATGATTCTACATTTAAAGTTTTTAAGTTTTATAGTTTTTATTTTTTTCGATTTTTTTTCGGAAAAAACACTGTATTCCCCCCTGGTGAAATTTCGAAAAAAAAATTTTTGAAAAATTTAGAATCCTCCGATTTTATTTTTAATCGGTTGCGGGTACCAAAAGTAGTATAAAAATCAACTTTAAAAGTATTTCTGAGGGGGTCAATTTTTTTGTCAAAAATCATGCGAAATTTCGGAAAAAAAAAGACGTAAGCTTCCCAAATCCATATAAAGCACTCCTCCCGGACTTCAAAGTGCAATAACTTTGTCAAAAGTGAACCGATTTTCATGTTTGATACCATTTTATTCATGATTTATTCTTATTCTCGGTTCTTAAAGTATTAAATGCGATCCCCTTGCACTTTCGAATTATCGGAACTCGACTGTAGTTAGATATATAGTTATATTGTATAGACTTTGTGCTAAAAATTTAGATCATGCCTGCACCAAAGGCTATTTAAAAGATAATTTATTGCTATGGAAGAGCAAAAATATTTTTACAGATAAAACTACTTTAATACCATCTTTAAAGTAACTTCGAATAAAACATTTACATGAGCTTTGGCATTTTATTTGTCACAATGTTTAGGCATCTTTCTGTTTGTTGGTTTTTAAATGACAATGTTTAGACATTTCCATTAGCTTTGTCCCAACATTTGTCAGCCACAATGTTTAGACATCCTTCTTCTTCTTGGCATTGCTGGTGCGCTGCACATGGGCCACAATGTGTCCATCGAAAAGTTGGACTTGCCTCCGCCTGTACCCGAAGTGCATGAAAACGGGTGTTTCCATCATGACGGCGGGTATTAAACTGAGATCGAGTCGGAAGCCGCGCATATAGTAGGCCTTGTGCTGCTCAAAGGGACAGTTCCTGGGGAAGTTGCTGTAGCGATCGAGAATTTCGCGAGCGATGCGCAAAAGAGGCACCTGATTCTTGTTGGCCAGCAAGTGGCAGCCATCGGTGGTAACGTTGAGCAGCACAAAGTCGACTGTGCGACGCGGCAGGACGATGCTGATGTGAAACTCGTGCTCGTCCAGCGGTCGCAACAGCACGAATTCCATGTGCAGTGTTCGCCGTTTCGGGTTTTTGCTCAGACCACAATTGACGCTGTCCAAGGGATTGGCCTTTGTTGCTGTGCCGCGGCTGCATGTGAAATTCTCGAATTGCAGCTCAAAGTCATTCTGCGAAGCGTGCAAACACAGTAAATACTTAAACGCACGTTGCGTATACGCACCTTGGCCAGGACGGGTTCTACGAGCAGTTGGGCCAGCATGCTGGCAAATATTGCCAAGGGCGCTGTGTACATTTTGGCTCTTGTCTGCGAACTAAACTCATTAAAACAAAACAAAAGCAATTGAATTGTAAATTTCATTCGTTAATCAAAATCTGTAAATATTGTCGTCTGCCGAGGCTTGACTAATGCGCGATTGAATAAATAATGTTTACCATAGCGCTGCTAAAAAAACAAACAAACAAAAAACGCTTTAAGCATTCAAATTGACACACATATAATATTTAAAATACACTTAAGCAGGGTATTTTATAGGCATAATAGCATTAATTGTCTATTTAAATGTATTAGGTATCATAACATTTTGTTTACATGCATAATATATATACACATAATTATATATTTTATTACACTTTTAAAATCACACCTTTAACATGTTTTTTATTTAATATAAATAAGAATTTTATTTATTTTTTGTAGTACAAAATATATAAATAAATGTTGGCATAAAACTGTCAAAATTTTTTATACTTTTTTCTCAAAGTTCCACAAAATTTGATTTATTAGCTGATTTTTTTACTACACAATTTGCCTGCCCTTGATTATTATTTGATTGCCGTGTTGAGTGTATCAACTGTTTGTTATTTTATAATTGTCTAAATCGATATTATTCTATTAAAAACACAATATATTCCAATATTCAGTAAAACCTTATTCAATTTGTGCACAAATTTATAAATAATTATTCAAGCCCACGCAAATTTTGCAGTTGCCACATTTTATTTATTCAATCATGCATAAAAACAAAAGCACAATTCATTGTATGATTTGTAAAAAAAAGGAAAAAAGAAATCCATAATCATAATGATGTGTAATTATTACAGCAATTAAAGCGTAATTGTTTGCATACATTTGTTTTGGTCAACCAAATAATATGTTGGTTTCTTTTTTAATTGTATATTGAAAATGAGACATAAAATTTTGATTAAGGTTTTTTTTTGTTTTAACATAGCTATATATTTTATTTATTATTTATTATTGATTTGAACCCAATTTAAACAAGTGCAGCTGCAGTTCCGAATATCCCGAGCAGCTATATGAATGGATGACTGGAACAGATATCATTCATTAGGCTTGGCCAATTGACCATCGAGTGTTTCAGCAAAGAGCCTTGGCGCTGTCCTTCTCCGAAGGATGTGCGCAGCTATCGCTCGAATATGCAAACGGTGAACGCCTTCAGCTTCGAATCGGACATACATTTTGCTGTGCTCGTTAATGGCAATAAGATCATAAAGGGCTTCATCCAGAACCGCGTGCAGCGTCGCCGGCGAAGCGGCAAAAAGGACGAAGGACTGTAAGCCACCCGCGGCCAAACGAAACAAATCACTGAAAGCAACTATGCAAGTGGCATGTGGCAAACTGCGTGTAATAAAATAAATAAAAAGGCCATTGCCAATTTAGTTTCATGCTTCGCTTTTTTGGTATACACTAACAAGGCGGGCGTATTTGGATTTAAAGGCGGATTTTGTTAGGTTTTTTATTAAAAAAAATTAAATTGATAATTGATATTCAGCGTAGCATTCAGTAATCAAAATATATTTATCATATTTTCCATATATGTTTTCTTAAAAAAAAAGAGCATTCCATTACAGCTTACACCCAAAAAAACGCTTCCTATTTTGTTGCGTCCAGCCAAGTGTGTGAAGTTTGAGCCACAAGAAAAAAAAAAATTGCAAAATGTATTATCGCATTTCCGTGCCGCATTTTATGTTGCACGTGCCGCACGCCCAGTTGCCTTCTGTTCATATATATATATAAATATATATTGGAATTAAAAATGCCAGACGCGTTTTCACGTTACAAGGGCATTTTAGGTTCCGGCTCTTTTTTCGATTTTTTTTATTCGTTTTTTTTTCACTTTTTGCCTGCGGATTGAAGTAAATTTGTAAATTTGTTCAAATGAGTGCAGGCCTCAAGCTGTTGCCTGCTGCAATTGCTGCATATTTATTTGTGCAATCTATTTTAATGTTATTAAATTACTTGGCTGCAAAGATGCTCAGGTTAAGTGGCGCCACTGGAAGCGGCAAGTGCCCAAGTTTCTAGTCCATATGCAAAATAAGTTTGCACTGCTCTTCAGCTTGGAAGCTAAGCTCAAATGTACATTTGCCTGGGTTTAATTTAAGTGATGCTAAATAAACGTATACACATATACATATGTATATATCAACTATTATATTTTTGCTACACAGTTATTTATTTATATATTTAAGCCTTGTATTTTTATATGGTTTACATAGGTATTATATTATAAATAAGTTTTAATATTCTTTAGTGATTTTTTAATATTATATTTACTCATTTCTCTCCATATTCAATTAATTAATACACATTTTAAAAGCTTTATTTCTTTGGTGGAATATAATACTTTATACAAACAAAAAAGTAATATTTATATTTTTTATGATTTTATTTCGATTGAATCATAAACGGGGTGTCTGTATATATTTAAATTGTTAATTTTTTAAAAATATTTTTTATAACATTTTAAATTCAAATTTACATTTAATGCTTTTTACACTTATATAAAAACTATATTTGCATGTTATAATTTTTTAGATTGTTTTTCTTTAATACTCATGAATATTTGCATATTCCTATCCATTGCACATTTTTCGTTAATAATTGAGATGTTGTTTGCTGTTATTTAAATTGGCAAATAAAGCTGATTTTTTGTTATTTGCAAAGTTATTTTCACCTTCACCTTTTGCTATTATTTTTGCAGTTGATATGATTTTTGGTCTAACGAATGGACGCAAATATTTTTTCCATAAATTTCTGATACTGAAGCTCTTTGGAGGAATATGCATGAATATTTTCATTTTTTATTTTTCATACATTTAATATCAATGCATATTTGCTTGTTGCTTGTTGCTTTTGCTGTTGCCTTGGCAAAGTTTTGTGTGAGCAACAAACTTTCTACGTTCTACTTCAGACTAGAGCTGGAGGCAAACACACATAAGCAGCAGATGCCGGAGAGTGCTCATATCATCAGCCTAATCATGTGGAATAAGGCGGAAACGGAAATTGCAGACACATACAGACACACACCGATATACTCGTGTGGAACTCAGTCTGCCTGTCAGTTTAAGTACCAGAAAGGATGTGTGTGTGTGTGTGTGGGTTAACCAGATTCATGCATCCATATGTTAGTGGTTGCTCTGTGCCTGCTGCTGTTGCTGCTGTTCTGACCAACACAACAAACACACACAAAACACATCCACACATTGCGGATATGTTGGATATGAAAATTTTGTGGTTAGACATTATGTCAAATATTGCAGGGCTCGACTGCGGTCGGAAACCGTGCAGGGTATTACGAGTTTGGGCCTATTAATTAAAATTGCATTTGCTGTCTAACTGCATTTTGGGGTAAACTTGTCTGTACGTATGTGCATAATTTGCACCTGACTGCGTCACATGGCAATTACGAGTGGTAATATTAGAGCTGCGGCAAGCAGACGGCAGCAGACTGTTATCAGTAACAGGCACACATGCCACACAAGCGCTTATCACACGGCGGCAAACACAGTAGGCGTGTTGCGGCCAAAGCTGTGTGCTGAAATTACATTAGTTGAAAGTTGTTAGTGTATATTTTTGTCGGTATATTCAATTTCAGTCAGCTGAGATATAAAAAAGAATAATTCTATTTATTTTTTACTTACAGCTACAGTTGCTAAAGTTAAATGTATTTAATCAAGCCTCGCTAAACAAAGTTAAAGCTATCAAAGCTTAACTGAATCTTTCTTTCCTTCCCCCACGCTAAACTCTTTGTCGTTCTCAGCTAATGTCATTGGCACATAACCATCAAACCCTAAACAATTGACACTTTGAGGCTTTGGCATCCAATGTCAATGTCGACCGATAAGAATCTAAACATTTGCAGCTCTCTCTCTCTCTTTTAGTCCTGCTTATCGCGCTGGGGAAATTTAATGCCATTTAGTCATTTTCCCATTCAATAATAATAAAAATAATAAAAAATGTATAAACGTTGCCTTTCAGGCGCAACAGCTGTCAGTGTTGCGGTTACACAGTTACTGTTATTGTTGCTGCCCGGAATTTCCGTGAATTTACATGAACCGGCACCTAAGTGGTTATCGAATAACAACACCAACAAAATCTTTTATATATATACATTCCGGAAAATATTAAAAAAAACGCCAGCAAAATTTATGTTTTCCATAACGACTTTTGGCTTATTTGATATTTTAAAAGGGCAGCCAAAGTTAAATGAGCTGACCATGTTGTGTGCGACATTTTTTATTAGAACACAATTCTGAGGTATAGTTATAGAGAGAATTGTGTAGCAGCTGCATAAGTTTGCCAACAAATTGCTCAACTATGAAAAACATTCGTTTTGTGGTTTAATTTTTGCCTAACTTTAGTTTAAAACATTTTGCGCGGTTTTTATTGCTATGCGTTTTTTTTACTCGTTAATTTTTTGAGCTTCTGTTTGCTTCTGTTTTTGTATTAAAGTTTGGTATGATTATATATATAAATATATATTATATAGCACTATCTTGTCTTGAATAAGTTTTATTTGTACATATAGCTAGAATAGAAATATAAATATATTATAAATTTAGTTATTTATCACCTTGCACACTTTTCAATGCTATTTGAGATATAAACTTAGATTTCCATACCTTTATGTTATAGTTATATAATGAACTCGTTTCTATTTTAACTTCCTTTTGTTGCTTTCCTTTACAATATTCTCGTTGTCGTCACTCGCTGCAATATATTTTCCGTAAATGATAAATGTTCTTTCCCCTTTTCAACTTATTTATACAAGCTATTTTTAGCTGCATTTTATTCCAAGTCTGCGTTTGATCGTCTTTGTTTATATTAATAGAAATTCTTCGTCGTTTTAAATATTCTCTTTGAAAAGCCAACGTAGTTTGATTCAATTTATAGTTACCCATAATATATAAGCTTATTTATACTATATAATTTACACCCAAACAAAATGGGTCCTAATGTCAAAGTGGGCGATAAAAGCAAATTAATGACTGTGTGTTTTGGTTTTTTGTTTATGATTCTGGGTGACCCTGTTGCATATTTGAATAAATGTGTTCTTAACAATCGCAGCAAAAACAAAAACAAATGCATTTGTTAAATGTTGTCCAAGTGATTAACGGTGAAATTAACTTGTTAATTTAATTAAGTGCCTGTCATTTGTCTCCTTGCAGTATCTTCGCCCCATCCAGAGCAGCGCTTCTGTAGGCGCACCGGCCGCAACCATTCCTATGCCAGCCCGCAAGGGGCTGCTAGCGCCCCAAAATACATTCCTGGACACAATTGCCACACGCTTCGATGGCACGCGTAAGTTGAAAAGAAGCAAATGAAAAAATATATATATATATTAAGTATACGCAAGAAATAAGAGGTCGCTTTCTTTGCGGCGTGTTGAACACTAAATATACTTGCGAACATTTTAATTTAATTGCTTAGAGCGATAGTAATTGATATGGTTGCCTTTTAAGAGCTGGAATGGGATTTAAAGTACGTATTTAAAATGCTGCTCAGATTTAAGAACATAATCAAAATGATTTGCTAACTTTTGCTTATGAAGTGTTTAGATACAAAAGTGTTTTAATATTTAAATATTATCTGTGAGTAACTTTGAATGGGTGAAGATGAATTTCTTTTGCAGATAAAGCAGTTGAATTATGTGAAATATAAATTATAGTAATACTATAATTAATCATGCTTTATACAAAGAAATATAATATTAACAAAGACTTAGCTCAGATTTAAAACACTTTTGCTTATTATCATGTTAAAACAAAACTGTTTGTGTATTAAGGATTAAAGAAGCTTTCATAAAATAGCAGAAAAAAAAATTTATCATAAATTTAGCAGGAAAAATAAGTTTCTCTTAAATTTAAACATCAGCAATTTATTCCTAAAGGAGCTATATAGTACTAAAGTGTTTCGCTGTTGATAAAATGTAGTTAACTTAAGTTCACAGAAACTTCAACTTCAACCTCTAATTCCCCAGTTAGCTGCCAAGTTAGTTGCTACATTTGCCTGCAACAAATGAGCGCATTAAAAAAGCTTAGTCCCCATCCAAGTTTACGCAGCAATGGATGAATTTTTGTGTGTCAAGCATGATTTGCTGAACTGAACTGAACTGAACTGAAAGATTGACTGTCGCATAGACTGTCAACTCAAGTAAAGTCTGATGACTCAGCGAGGTTCTACAGATTAATGCTTTATGGCCGGCGGAAATGGCGCTCGCTCGCCGGAAATGCGTAACAGATTTCGTCCCGAAATTAGAATACACCGAGCGTGCATAAAGAAAAGTAAAAGTTAAACGATATTTACTTAGTCCTTTAGCTGGATATAATTTGCCATGTATTATTTATGCGAGTTTTATTGAGCAGGCACATAACGCTATGTATGCATAAGCCCAAGTGGCATTTGGGCCAGTCATAAAAAAATATCACAGAAAAAAACGGCTGCATACAAAAGAGAGAAAAAACAAAACCAAACAAATATAAAAGAAAAGAAAAGGAACCTTTGAGTCTGGGCGTCGCCACGCAGACAGCATATCGGCAAAAGGGCGAGGACAATGAGCAAGGACAATGCGTGTCCCTATAGAAATCTACACTGGTAAATTAAAACTACATGTGTGTGGGTGCGTGTGTGTGCGTGTGTTTCTGTATCCTGTCGCTCAGGCAACGGATCACACACAAAGCCACCGCAGGCCCACAAGGAAACTCATAAAATGCTTTTCCATTTGTCATAAGCTTTTCACTTGCCACTTAATGCCAACTTTAGCTCACAACTTTTTGTGCTTTAAAACAATACAATTGTCATTAGTGGCAAATGCATTGCTAATAAGCACAATGATTATGCACAACGTTTAACCTTTTGCGATGGGTGTTGCCCGCAGCATTTGGTGGCAAGTGCGTCACACGGCAACATTTGACATTTTAAGCATAAGTGTACTCATCGATGCGTAGCTGTGAGTAGTTGTGAGTAGTTTCAAGTTGGTTCACAAAATGGCAAACAAGCTAAAGACAGTTTCTTATAAACTATGCTCTTAGTACTAAATAAGAAACTGGGTGGGCTGTGAGTGGGTTTTATATATGTCACGTGTTGAGCTTGGCATTTGCGGTGAGAATATCATTCTTCCACTTAAGTATTCAAAGTTAATTTTACTTCACTTTCAAATTTCTCAATCCTTTAATAGCTTATTATAACTTCCATTTAATTAAATTGCAGTTCTAGTTTAATTTAGATTTACTGAAAAGTCTCTTTGATGCTCATTCCAAATAAGATCGCAGTTCAAACTCGGAATTAAAGATTGCTTATCATTAATAATATATAGGAATAGCAAGAATCTCATTATAATTTAATTTAAATTTTCTCTTTTATCCATACAAGCTTTCTGGGTGTCTCTATTCCTCTCTCATGTTATATGCCTCTACCTTTCTGTTTCGTTCTCCTTCTCTTTTACTCCAACTGGCTTTCATTTGCTAGCTACCTCACTCACTTCTGAGCATCGCCTTTCTCTGCGCTTCGCAATAATTAAAAGGATGCACGCAGACTCTTTGGCTTCCTTTCTTCCTTCCTCTCGATCTTAATTAACGCTTTTCGTTGCTGGTCTATTGACCCCCGTATAACACTCACAGATACTTTGATACAATATTGCTAAATGAACAGCCGACAGGCAATAATTTTTGTTGGCCCAAAGCCTGCAAGTGATTTGTCTGTCGGGCGCACATGGCGTATGATTGTTGTTGGCCACAAGCTTAATGCGTTGACAAACTGTGCGCAAAAGACATAAATAACATATATACAATATATATATATATACATATTTATATACATACATATATATGTATTATATATAATTTTTGACTAGTCAGCAGTTGAGTGCGTAAAGAAGAGAATTCTGTTCAGTCAAGTATTTAATATGCTGTGAACGTGGCCTGCTGTCCAGTTGGCGACAAAAGTTAGCTTTTTAGGTCAGTTAACTTTTTAATGGCATCAAATGTTACACAAATTTATTATTAACAAAGTTTTTTGTGTCATCTTTGCATGTAACTCGATGCTCGTTAGATTGATTATTTCATTTATAGCCCTGGCTTTGTGCGTAATCTTCTATTGAGTGCACAATTGATATTCGTTCTATTCACAGTTTATTCATAGAAGCCACAGTTTTATTTATGGCATTGCCTGTTGTAGACACAAATGTCGAGGCTTAAATGGGGGCTCAAATGTTATTTAACCGTATTTGCCTCTCAATTTAACACAAGCTTTTAATAGACTTATCAGCTGCGATTATGTTTAAGAAGAAGTCTATAAAATATAACTTATCTTATTATTAAAAAGGTGCTCACTTTCCACTATTATGATAGATATAAATATTGATTATAGCTTTTAATTAACACAGATGGAAAAGAGTTCGCTTAAAAGTTAAAGTAAAAACATCTTTGATTGATTTATAATCCACCTCCAAATAAAAAAGACTCCCTTAATTTGTAGTTAACAAAGTAAGAAATTCATGATTTTAAATGGGCTTTTAATGTTTTATGTTTCATCTGGCTGCGAATGAAACCCGTGAAATGATTTTCATGTATTTCGCTTTTTTCAGTTATTCATGCAGTTCCTTTTTTTTTTGTTTCGATTGTGAACATTTTCCGCTGAATTTTTTTATTTTCGATTGCTCGGGAAGCCACTTTGTAAAAAAAAGATGAAGAAATATAGCAAGAATTTAATTTTATTTTATTCTCCGCTCAGCTGGAGAAAGTGAGAACGAGAGGTGCGTTGATTGAAGCTGAAATTTAATTAAATTTGTTGTTTGTTAGAAATAATAGACTGCAGCTAAATGTCAAAAGGTCAAATGTGGATTGAAATTTTTATGAATTTTTGTTGCAACATATAAAAACATCTATGGCTCAGGGTCAAAAAAGGAGGCAGGAACAGCTGGATGTCCACAACAATATATATATATATATATATATTAGAAACGATTTGAGATGATAAAATCCAACAAGTCAAATCTAATGCACAGAAATTTCTCTTTTCTCTTTCTTTTGCAGACTCGAATTTTGTGCTCGGCAATGCGCAGGCAAATGGCAATCCAATTGTTTATTGCTCGGATGGGTTCGTGGATTTGACAGGATATTCACGCGCGCAAATTATGCAAAAGGGTAAGACGGACAGAAGGACGAACGGACGAAACGAACGGTTGAGCTCAACACTTCAATACTCATTTCAATGTATTTGTACATTTCATTCAATTGTTTGCCAACGACAACGACAACAATGGCAAAATGAATGAACATAACAACAACAACAACAACAACAACAACGACAACAACACAAAACAGGCTGCTCATGTCATTTCCTTTACGGGCCGGATACAAAGGACGAGCACAAGCAGCAAATTGAGAAAAGTCTTTCAAATAAGATGGAACTAAAGTTGGAAGTTATTTTCTACAAGAAGGAAGGTAAGACACAAAAAACAAAAGCGCACAATTTGTGCACAGAAATTGTGCCGTAAATTGTTTTCATTTTTAATTAAAAATATTTTTGTTATTTTTTTTCTTCTGCTGTTGTTGTTTGTTTAAACTTCATTTAGCTGTTGGAGGTAATTTGTGCGCAACAATGTGAGGAAATTAGACGCCAAGTTGTTTGTGGCAACAGCCACCGAAGGGAAATTGTGGCAACTGTTTTAAGCTGACCACATACAGAAATTAGCATAAAGTTTTCACAGCACTTGCCAAATGGGCAAAAAAGGGCGAAAAACAAATATGGAAATTATATTGATATGAAAATCGTTGTGATTTTGTTGTGATAAAAAGTGTTTCATGTGTGATTTGCTAAATGTGATTTTAATGAGTAGAAAAAATCTTTGAAAACAATTTTAATTTTCCTTATTTAAAACAGAATTTTTAGGATCAGCTTAATTATACTTTGGTTAGGTTTTGTTTGGCTTTTGTATACAAAGTATTTTTTCTATAGTGAAAATAATCAAATTCAAAACTTCTAAAGTTTATGTTTTAAAGTACTCTTGATTAAAGAATCTATTTGTCTATTAAGCTCATAAAAGAAGTTAAGCGTAAAGTTTTTCTTTGATTTAAAAACTCTTCTTTGCTAAAAGCACTTAGCCCACAGCAGCTTTTGCCTAGCTTGAATAATTGAATGCTTAATTGTCACTTTCAGCTAGTGTCATTAACATTTAAAGCGGATACAGCGTGTGTGTGAGTGCTTGTGTGTGTGTTTATGTGTGTGTGTGTGTGAACTTTGCCGCAACAACTTAAAAGCTGTGGTTTGCCACACCACAGAAAATTGTGTTAAGTTTCGAAACCAGCAAGCAGAAGGATTATCACAATTGCTGGCCAAACAACAACAACAACAACAACCAGCAACAACAACAAGTGTAATAAGTGAAAAGCTGTAAGTCAATTGTGGCCCACACACAAACACACACATACACAAGAAGTCCACGTGCGCAAAAGTTTTTATTTTGCGGCTAGAACAACAGCCAAGGGCTTTAACCAGCTACGTATTGACTTTTAATTTAAGACAGTAGATGCTGCTGGCTGCTGCTGCTGCTGCTGCTGCGGCTGTTGCTGCTGCTGCAAACACTGATGCCGCATCAATTTTCCAGTGCGTGAGCTGGCTTTTATTGAGTTAGCAGCTTTGCCTTGAACTAGTTTTTAACGGCGCAGGCGGCCGCCAGTGGTTTGTCGCAGTCTCACAGGAGCTGATCCAGGCAAACACACACACACATCACACACACATACACCCGGTCCACTTGTTGTGCGTGGGCGCACAAAACAATAAATTTGTTCGCAGCATTTTCGCACGTTTTATTTGGCATTTTATTTTTGTGTGCGTGTTTAATGAGGTCACGATTAATCAGCGCGAACGAAAAGGCTGGCCGCACATAATATCCTCTAGTAGCTTATCTATAAGTTTTCTAATTAGCAATGCGTTTAAAACTTTTAATGGACTGCAGAAAGGTTTTAGTATTATTAATTATGCACAAGTTGAAGACTCACCTCGGGGCGGCGTCTACAATTAATCGGAATAATTAAAACTGCGGCCATTTAATTGCGGTCTAATCGAGTTGACATGCAATCATTTTTCGCATACTCTTAACCGCTAATTAGATGTGCCCCCAAAGGATGCCGTTGGTTTCGCCTCGTTCTGCTTTTGACATTCGCTTTCAAGTCCGACCGCAATTATGCAGCCACAAATGAAAATCGATATACAGTCAAAAACATGCAAATGAATTTCGGGCTGGAGTTAAAGCCAAATGCAATTTAACTCGAAGCTGAGATATAGTCAAAAACTTATAATAATAAACTAAAAGATATCCAATTTAAAACTTATATTCATGTGAGTTATTTATTTAGTTTCTTTAGCTGTTGCTTATGATATTTCATTTAGACATATTTTCTGCCTGTAAGGTTTAGGCTTTGGCCTTATCTGTCCACAACAACTTAATCAGCTTAAAGGCTTTTGCCTGCTTAAATCTTTTATTGTTTACCACTCCTTTACAAATATGTTTTAAGCAGTAGATTATTTTTACTTGCGAACTTCGAGGTCACATAAATCGCAGCTGTTTAAGTTATTATGGTATTATTTTAGTTGGCTTCCTTGGCGACTAACATTTGCCTTGGATCCTTAACTATGCTCAATAATACGTCCTTTATGGCAGGCAACTTAATATAGTTTTATTTATAAGTATTTTGCTTTATTTAATATAATCTTAATAGTAAGGTTATATTTTAAAAATATATTAAAGTTCTGCTATAAAGTTGAAGCTTTATATATTGAATTATTTATTTTTCAATAAAAAGGTTTTAATATATTTAAGTTCTTATGATGTTTACTTTCTTTTAAATTCCCTTTCTATGTGTCCATATTTTGATTGAAGTTTAATAAACTAATAGATAAGGCTGCCTCTGTTTTCTCTTATCGATAATCAGCTTTATTCATCAAATGTTCAACTTCAACATAGTCCTTCAGTTACTCTCACTATAATCCACTATTAATCCTCTTACCACTGCTCATAAAGGAAGGAAAACATGTCCTGTTCACCGTGGTCACTTTAATTACGAACATTGCAAACCATTTTTTTGAACTGTTTATTTTCCCAATATTTTTTTCAGGTGCTCCCTTTTGGTGTCTGTTCGACATTGTGCCCATCAAGAATGAGAAGCGCGATGTGGTCCTGTTTCTGGCTTCGCACAAGGACATCACGCACACCAAGATGCTCGAGATGAATGTGAACGAGGAATGTGATAGCGGTGAGTAAGCAACAAATGACAATAATAAAAAAAAAAACAGAAAATAATAATAACAGAGGCCATAAATTGCATATGGTTGCAAAGACAAATAGCAAATTCACATGAATTAAATTCATTTTGTATGCGCACAAAGTTACAAGCCGTAATTAACAACACACAACACTATCTATGGCACATTCATAAAGAAAAACCACGCACACACACACACACAGACACACTCGCACACCCAAAGTAAAAAGCGTTAAATAATCCGTAAATTAAAAAATGGTTAACCAAACGCCTCGGCAAAGGTAAAATATCATATTTTATATATTTATATAGTACATACATATATATATATACGCTATATAGTTGCCTGTCTGCGGTTGTGCTCTGTTTGTCAGCTTTGCAGCATGAAAATTCTCATATATTTTTCCCTTTTCATATACATTTCCTTTTTTTTTCGCTATGTCATCTTGTCAAGTTTGTTTTTTTTTTTGGTTAACCCTCGCAAGTAACGTTAGTTAACGGCTTTTCTACATTTTTCACGCACGTCTCGTGACATTTGAAAATGAATAATTTAACTGTGAACTTTCGCTGTTTTTATTTCCGTTTTGTCAACTTTTGACTTGTCTGTCAAAGGAGATTTAATTTTAATCTCAGTTTTTGCTATAATGTTATTTCCGTTATTTCAGCTGCATTTTGTTTAAAATGAAATTAAATTAAAATTTTAATGCATTTGACATTTTCATTTAATGTTTTCAACGAGATTTTAGTTCGCATTTCAAGTGAAATTAAGTTCACTAAATGAAATAGTTGCTATTTTTATTTCATTTTAAACTAGATTTTCCTGGAAATTCACTGAAAAGTTTGGCTTTAAATATATTATTTTTAATTGCAATTTAAAATTAATGTTATATCTTTGTTTAATAGAAAAGAATACGTTATAATTAAAAATTGTCGATTTTCCATATATTTTTAAACAATAATGAAACAAATTCAATTTATATTCAATTAAATTTCATATTAATTTTAATAAACATACAAAAAATGAAATTTTGATTTAAAAAGCATTTAACTAACGTAAAATTAAATTGCCGCAAGGCTTTTCTTTGATCTGCTCAATTAGTCTT
This sequence comes from Drosophila lacertosa, assembly GCA_004143845.1. Lineage (NCBI taxonomy): Eukaryota > Metazoa > Arthropoda > Insecta > Diptera > Drosophilidae > Drosophila > Drosophila lacertosa. The sequence goes on along the minus strand of SCDZ01000733.1, from coordinate 15,290 downwards.
TCAAGCTGCTGTGTTCTCAGTGCTCACCTGATTAACTATTTAATGTATGCTTACAACTGAATTTGGTTGAATTAGTTAACAGCAAATGTTTAATTCATAAAGGGGAAAACAAAAGAAAATGGATCGCATGCTTAAATATTGATGTGCAGAGGGAGAAAAACTCCAAAAACAATTGCAAACAGAGAAATTGTTTGCGCCGTGCGCCTGAAGTGAATTTATACGCGTAGGTCATTGCGCATTCCAACTAATGCGCATTAGTGAGCAGACTGGGTAAAGTATTTTGGATGGCAGTTGGAGCTTTGTTCAGCTTGCACTTTGACATTTTCTGGCTGCTTTCATTTGCAGTTTTATTACCATCATTATTCAGTGCTCGTTCCTTTTCTTGACTTGACTTGACTTGACTTGACTTGAGTTGACTTGTCTTGACTCGTCTGTTTTGTGGTTTCGCTGGCTTTGACAGTCAGTCCGAAACGCGCTGCGATTCTGACAAACAACAATAACAACAGCTGCTGTGTTAATGTCTCTTCACTCGCAGTTGAGCCTTTAAATTATGCATGCAACGTGTTGATGCTACAGTTATTACAAATTTGCATTTAATGCGCTCAACTGTTGCAACAGAAGTTGCAGTTGTTTTTTTATCTGCTTGACGCGCTTTTGCCTTTTGACAGCTCTTGTCTTTTTTAATGACATGTGTTTAACTTGCATGAAATTGGCAATTTATTTATACTTAAGCATAAATATATTTATATATTTTTAATATTTAAAGTAAAGAAACTTTGCTTATTCATATTAGCTTATCAAAATTCCATTTTCAGTTACAATTTTAAGTCACAAGGCATTCCTTGGTTAACCACTCCCCACTAATGCAAACTTTAATCAAAACCTTTAGCATGTAAATATTTCCCACTTCATTTATGGACCACATGACGTATGCGTAATCCTGTGATTATCTCCAAATTGATTTGTATTTTAGCTCTGACATTTGCGGTAAAATCTCGCTGACTGGCACTTTGAGTGGCAATCGACAACGAATGGCAAATTAATGCTTGTCAAATAATTAGGGCCTGTAAATGTTGTTAAGTATTCGATGCAAAAGGTAATTGAATTATCATTCGCTCGTCGGAATTTATGTGCGCCGTGCGGCAGTTAAAATGACCGTCATTTTACACATCATTAGGCCTGTCAGGAATGTGGCGACGGCAGCTACCCATTTTATATTATTTTTTCTCTCTTATTTTTCCTCAGCGGCATGTGCGACACATTTTCCGGCATTTTCCACACTCGACTGAATCGCGCATATTTTGCAGTTGTTATGCCATTTTTTCTCTTTACAGTATATATGTATATATGTATTTCCTTTCGATATTTCTGTTGCTTTGTTTTTTTTGTATGCATTCGGCGTACGCTACGTGCTGTTGAAATTTTTGGGTCTTCGGTATTACCAAAAAAAAAAAATGCTGTTAGCCCGAATCATTGAGGTGCCTGCCTGCCGTCTGGCAGCTTAATTGGCATTTCGATATGACAGCTAGGTTGGGTTCCAGGGCTTTTGGAAATCAAATTCGTCGTCGTAATATGAAGAGAGAATAGGCTGGGCTCTGTTAATTGTATACCCTATCAATCTATCAATTTGCTATTTGACAGTTTGGACTCTGTTTTGAAGCGAAATCAGGGTACAACTTTACAGCTTTGTCTTCTATATAAGTATATAAACTCTATGCCAAAATGTAATCAGCTTAGCTTAACTGAAATCACACTCAGCTCTTTCCCTCCTACTTCAATTTACCCAACTTAATCTAATGCATTACACATTTGATCAAAAATGCAAAAAACCCTTTACAAAGGGACTCTACAAAGGGATTTTACCACAACAAAAAAAGAAGATGATATTTGTTTCTAATAAACTGGACGTGCACCATTTTTACACTTTGTTACAACATCGAAAATTAAATCCTTATAATTAGTATACATCTTTTTTTTTGGGTCTAATTTTTCACAATCAGGCTAATTGTAATTTATCGCAGCACGCGCCGCCTTTGAGTTGAACGACGAAAATAGAAAAAAAAATAAAATAAAATTAAGTTAAATTTAATGAGGCAGCTTGAGGTTGTGCGGCCTTTGCGGCGCTTTCTGATTTGTCAGAGATTGTGGTTTGCTTTCATCCTCCGGCATTGGCAGGCTTGTTTACATGCCAACAAATAAGCAGCTATCGAGTTGGGGGCCAATTTATCATTCCAGCCAGGCTGACTGGGCCTGGCCTGTGAATTATTATATTTATACACATGGCATATTTTTGTTTTTTTGTTTGGGAAAATATATGCTTGACTTTATGGAAATAAATTTAAGCTAAAATAAAAATATGCTCGTATTGATTGCAAGTGAGTTTTTCTATTTGGATTTAAATTAAATATTTGTTAAAATATTTTGAAAAGTTACCTGGTTTTTGGTTACGATAATATTTGAATAATAATGAATAAATGTTTGCATGATAACAAGGCCAACTGCAGCTGCACAAAAATAGTTAACCAACAGACTCAAATAAAGGTAATTTGAAATACATACGCACACACACACAAACACACACACGCACACAGCTTGAACTTTGTGTCGCTTTGAGGCTGATTATGCTAAAATTAAATATTCACAAAATGATCTCTATATGTATATTTGTGTGTCCTTGTGCACCTTTTTTGTAGCTTATTGCTGAATATAAACAAAAATAATACTGAAAATTCGAAAAACAAATATGTGATGTTCAATTTTTCTGTATATTTTCTTTCTTTGTGCTCTTTTTTCTTACTCTAACCGGCATCGTCATTGTAATTAAACCGACAAAACAAAATAAAAAAACCAAAAAAACAAACCCAAAAACTAATACGAATAATAATACCCAAAATATAAATATATATATATATATATATCCGAATCCATAAACTAAAAAATATATACTGACAACGGTTTTGTGGGGCGGCATCAAATTGAAAAATGTTGTTGTTGTTGTTGTGTTTGCGACTCTGTAAGTTTTTGCCCTTACAGCTGCACTCCTGGGCGCTAGATTCCGTGCCGGCTCCAATGCCGGCATGCTGGGCCTGGGCGGCCTGCCCGGCCTGGGCGGACCCCCGTCCGGCGACGGCGGCGACGCGGACGCCGGCGAGGGCAACAATCTGGATGTTCCCGCCGGCTGCAATATGGGACGACGTCGCAGCCGGGCTGTGCTCTATCAGCTATCCGGGCATTACAAGCCCGAAAAGGGCGGCGTCAAGACCAAATTGAAGCTGGGCAATGTGAGTATGAGATGGCCAACACACACACACACACACACCCGCACAACAAACCCACAAACATCCACAACGAAGGGTCCAAATTCAATTAAACGCATATCGCTTTAAAGCCGCTTTTGCCCTCAGGTTGAAGCTAATGGTTTGGAAGATACACTCGCAGTATATAGTATTATTCAAATGGTATTATTTATTTGTTACGCATTTTATTTACTGCAGTTTCAAGCGTACAAATCAGGATCTTAATCCTCTTTTCATAGGACGCACATGAAAGCAAATATTGTAAAGTGCTTTGAAGAAGAAATTTGTGTTTCATGTTTCAATTTGCAAATTGAAAGCTGATTTTGCAGTTTATAGTAAATATATTTTCTGACTCCTCAACATTATAATATTTAGGAATATAAATTAAATTTAAAACATTATATTAAAATATATAATAAAAATTCTTAAAACTTATTAAATTCTAGCTATAAAGACAACAGTATTAGAGTAGAAAAAAATAAACAACTCTTTTTAAAGAAAGTTATTAAAAAAAAGGCCTTAACATTTTTTTTAAAACACTTAAAATATATTTTATTAAATTGTAGTTAGTCTTTATTAATATTAACTTTGAGAAATGTAAAATTTGTATGGTAAATTTTGTAGTAGATTTTTTAGCCGAGTGTTCAATTAATTGAGTTAACAGTTTTTGCTAACACGATTTTGCTTTTCACGTCAATCCGTACATTTAACTTAATCCTTTCACGCGGCGCAATTTAATTGAAATTTACTCTCAACTTTGTTTCTGATTTCTGTTCGTTTTCTGTTTTCGTTTTATTTTTTTTGTAGAACTTTATGCATTCAACTGAGGCTCCATTTCCCGAATACAAAACGCAGTCGATAAAAAAGTCACGCTTGATTTTACCCCATTATGGCGTTTTCAAAGGCATCTGGGACTGGGTCATATTGGTGGCTACCTTCTATGTGGCATTGATGGTGCCCTACAATGCGGCATTTGCCAAAGCGGATCGACAGACTATGGTCTCCGATGTCATTGTAGAAGCGCTTTTCATTGTCGGTAAGTACAACTACATATTGATTCATGATGATGACGATGCTGATTTGTTGTCCTTTTTGGCATTCGGTTGTCCAGTTGCTGACTTTGTTAGCCCCACTCAAATCCCCATCAACATCGTTATCATCCTTTCACTGTGGGGAATTGAATTGAGCTCAAAGCTCAATATGGGACTTTAGTTGTATTCTCTTGTGTCTTACACTAACGTTTTCCTTTTTTTCTCTGCCCTGCCCCTCCCTCCATTTTCATTTATTGCTCTTTTATTGCAGATATTTTATTGAACTTTCGCACAACCTTTGTCTCGCGCAAAGGTGAAGTCGTATCCAATTCTAAACAGATTGCCATCAATTATTTCCGTGGCTGGTTTGCACTCGATTTATTGGCCGCCCTGCCCTTTGATCATCTCTATGCATCCGATTTGTACGACGGCGAGGTGAGTAATTGTCAATAAATTGTTTTTTTTTTTCCACTTCTTTCCATAAATTTGCCATTTGCATACCAACGGAAATTTAGTTGTCGTTGTGTCTGTTTATCACTATGCAAATTTTCTTAGGTGTAAACGGGTGGAATGTGTGTGTGTGTGTGTGGGGTGTAGTTTGTGATTGTTGCATTTAAAATGCATAAGCTGGGCTAAAACTGGCTTCGCTTGCATTGCGACCGAGTCTAAGGGGAAAGCGCTCCATAAGCAGATTTAGAGGCAGAGTAAGATATTTAGTTTTTTTATGCGCTTTAAGCCTGGTTGGCCACAGTTGGAAAGAAGGGTGAAAAAATATATCAGCTAGCTTTATTTGTGTTGTAAATTAAGACCTGAGCACAAGTAATCAAAATAAATTAATTTATATATTTTGCTCAAATAAGAACTTTTCTTATGTATTTCTATTATTAGATATTTTATTGTTTCATTATTAAAAAAAATATGTTTGTATACTTGAAATTAAATTCAATATAATAGGAAATATATTATAATACCTTATATATAAATATATAAAATATAAAATTGTTTTTAACAGAAAGTTGTTTTTAAATTCAGCTTTTTATTTTAACAATTTAATTTTTAAATGTACGTAAATTGTTAAATTATTTAATTTATTTGTTACCCTTGACATAAGTTAAATTATCAAATTTGACACGTGTCGCTCATCAATATCAATTTTCTTTCATTTAATAATTTGGCTGATTAAACATATTTAATTAGCTTAATTGCACAATCAACAAAGGAAATTTGTCGCCGGAATTGTTTTGTTTGCTTTTGTGCGGGGTTAAGAGTTCATTTTGTAATTGCACTCGAATTACACAGCGAACTTTGTGTTTAGCTTTTCCATAAGCTGTCTTCATGAAATATTTAAGCTGAATTCCAAGTGGTAAACAGCGTTAAGCGGATTTGCATAATGCATGTCCTTTATTTTTTGGGCATATTCTGTTAAATGCTTTACTTGCCATTCAATAGAGAACTGCATTTAATTTATTTTAAAGTGTAGCTGTAATTAGCGTTCGGCATTGCTTTCATCTTTATTTATTTATTTTTTTTTGTCGTTGCTAAGCTGCTTTCCTACAACTGGAATCCCCTTTGAGTGCACTCGACGCTCATCAAGCGGATTAAAGTCGTGTCCTTGTCGCGACTTGTGCACCTCTTTTTTTTCAAATTAAACCCTGGAAAGTATGTTAGCTGTATTTACTGCCACAGGTATTGGCCACTTTGATTTTGGTGTAAACTTTGTGAGAGAACGGGACCTTCTGCGATTGTTTCGTTTTTGCTTCTTTTGCCCAAGTCAACTTTTTCAAGTCCTTGCCCAGCAAGAAAGACACTTTAAGACTCTTAAGTATTTGACTCTTAGATACTCTGCTTTAAGTTTGGCAACGAGCTGGGCAAGTGTTTTTATTGATTTTATGCTGGTGCAACAATGCAACTACTTTATTTCTACTTTACGTTATAAAGAAAATTCGCTTCACTGCATTAAATATAACCACTTTTACATTGTTAAACAGGGTATCAAGAAGTATAAAGAAATGAAAGTAAAAAGCGCTCTTGGACATTTCAAGTATATACTTATTTCTTCTTTTGTTCTAAGTTGCCATTTTTGTGCGGACTTAATTTTGAAGCTGGCGTTTTTCTTCACTGATTTTATGCATTGTCATGGCTTTTACTTTGATTGCGGCTCGTTAGAGCTTAGCCCTGATTCCGATCGAATCCAATAGAGCCTCTGCATACCCGAACCCGAGTAGCTCCAGCTCCAACTTAGGGTATGTTCGGCAGTTCAAGCGTCAAATATCTAACGACAAAGAACGGGACTACTTAACGGTACTTTGCTTTCAACTTGTTGCTAAATATGAGTTGGCCTAATGAAGTTGTTGTCTTAACTTGTTGCCCCTAAAATGCGCCAAAATCCTTGCGAAGGACAACCGAAACTTTGTCAATTTTTGCTTTTAAATGTGTGTTTACTTATAAAATTTTTTTTTTAGAAGGCCATCTAAAGTTTTTAGCGTGTGTTAAGCTGTTTAAATCTAGGGCATCAAAAGTTTATCATTATTTTTTATATACCTTGAATGTGTTTTAATTGCAAACATGTTGCTGCTTCTTTCTATTTCTTTAGCTCTCTCTTTCTCTCTTTGCTTGTGCTCGCCTGTGGCTTAAGTAGCCAGAAAGTCATAAATATATATATAAGTTTATTTTTATTTGGGCACTTTTGGCAAATCTTGCGTTGAGATTTTGTGAAACTCAAGTTTTTTGCTTTTACTTCATCTTCCTGCTTTTAAAGTGATGTTTTTTGTCCTTGTTGCTGTTGCTGCATACCAATTTCCAGCTAATGCACTAGAAACTTTGCATATTTAGTTGATTCCAAAGTTTTAATTATCTTTGAAACCCAAAATAAAAAGCAAACAGCTCGAGCGGCCAGCGGAAACGGAAGTTTCCATGACAGTCAACTTGAGTTAAGGTATACTTCACGTTCCTTTTGCTAGTGTTGTTGTTGTTGTTGTTGCTGCTGCTACGCGACAAAGTAAACAAAATGTGAGCAGGCGGCGTGAAAACTTTCAGCCAAGATTTCTAAAAGCAGCCAACACAGAGAAAAGCAAAGGCAAAAGCGAAAAGTGAAAGTTAAAGTGAAAGCGCAGCTGAAATTGCAACATGAATTACAATTTTTGCCTGGCAACATGGCACACACACACACAAACACACGCACACACACACACACATTCATGTTTAGCCACGTGGCGTATAAAAGCGAAAAGCCTTAAAAAAGAAAACAAAAACAGTTATTGTGCCGCCTTCCTTAAAGCAACAGCGCCTCGACAAATTTTGCTGTCTGTATATATTATTTTATTTTTTTATACTTTTTGCATACCCTGTACTTATAGCATATGTGCATTTGGGGTATATTTGAAGCTGTTTAGCAGAGCGTTGAATTTATTTTCATAGATTGTTTATAGTTTAAGTTTTTTTTGCATTTAAGTATTAAAAGTACTCTAATTTAATTTGCTCACAATTTATGAGGTATACTTTAAAAATGTATAATTCTTATACTTAAAAAAAATGCGAGGTTTCTTTCCAGGTAGTTGATAAATAAGCTATTTTAGCTCTTGTTTTTAATAACCCATTTCATTTTTATATACAGATTTATATTCAGATACACAAATTTATGCAGATTTAGTTATGATTTATATTCATATACCCTATTTAAAATGTATAAAGGGTATATTCATTTTTTTTAAGTGATACTCCTTCTCTTAAATTCCTTATTTAGCATTTACTTTAACTAAAATAAATAAAGTTTCTAATAGAAATTAGAATTAAGAATGCTTTAGATTAAATATGCAAAAGTTAACTTTCCATGCTCTCATTGCTATTTACAGGGTATACTCTAGTCGCACAATTTAATGCCACGTCTGTGTAATTGTTATTATTGTAGCTGCTTGACAGCCTCGCGCATTTTTTTCATTCTATTGAATTTGCTGCAAGGCTGTTGCACGCTAAACGCTTACAGAGCAGTTTTTCTTTTGCTCAGTGAAAACTGCTTTCATTTTTAAAATGGCGGCTCAGCTTTCTTTCGTTTTTACTTTAATCAGAAGAAATATAGATATTTATATATGTATAAATTGCTAGCTTTAAGGTTAAATGACAGCGCTTTAACCTTCAATTGAGTCTGTCGCCTGTCCTGTTGTCCTGCTGGGCTGCCTGATAAGCTTGTTTATGTTTACATTTCGGCTTTCTGATGACAGCAGCAGCCTCTTTGATTTTCTGTTTAACTATCCCTTTTTATTTGGACCTCCTTCCCTTTTTTTGTTGAGTGCGCACGGAAGTTATAATATTGTAAGGGCCGGAATTGCTTGCTAATAAATGGGCATGTGTCAAAATTTCTCTAGGTCTGTGTGTGGGTGTGTGTGTTTTTTGGGTGTGTTTGTTGTGTGTGTACTCTAATGAGATTTACGGCCCAGTAAAAGCAGGCAACGTAATTGAAGCAAACTACGTAGGGGTCAAAATTATATTAGACCCAAATCCTATTAACTGCTATGAAAAAAACTTAGTTCTGCATTTTGTTAAAGTGAGTCACAAACTTTGTTGTTCAACTTTAAAATTGAATTTTTTGTTTACTTTTGTTTGTTTGTCCGAAATGAGAAAATGAGGAAAATTGCTTGACTGAAATAATTTCTAAATAAATTTAAATAAAAAATTAAATATATTTAAATAAAAAATAAACAATAGTTCCATTAATATGTTCGCAATATTCCTTTATAAATACAAAGAAAATAAGTTTTAAATATATTATTATGATTTAAATTCCTTTATTGATATAATAAAAAATTTTACAAAAATAATATAAGCTTAAAATAATAATATAAATAAATATATCTTCAGATTTTAATAATTATAACTGAAAACTATTGAATAGATTAAAAAACTTAAGTAAATAATTAATAAATAAAGTTTTTTTGTTAATTAAAAGAAACAATGCATCATTGTTAGCTGCGTTTGGCCTGGCATCGATATTTTTGTTTGGGCCAGTCTCGAACAATGTTGGCACAAACAATGCATCTTGTTTCGCTTTTTCTGTTAGCCACACTTTTGACCGACTCTCCCATGCCATATTTTGTGTGTCTATGAACAGGAGTCGCACATTCATCTTGTCAAATTGACGCGTCTGCTGCGGCTGGCGAGGCTGCTGCAAAAAATTGATCGATATTCGCAACACACGGCCATGATACTGACGCTGCTGATGTTTTCATTTACGCTGGCGGCTCACTGGCTGGCCTGCATCTGGTATGTCATCGCTGTCAAGGAGTACGAGTGGTTTCCCGAGAGCAACATTGGTGAGTAGCAGCGTATGCTGGACTCGACTCGGCTAAAAGCCAAGGTCAACTCAGCAAACCAGCTAACACACACACACGCACACACACACACTTGCATATGTGTATGTGTATGTGTTAGTTGGACAGTAATTTGGTTAGTTTGCCGCCGGCGTTGATTGTGTTTGCCTGGCTCGTCAAACGCCAAATGAAATTGTTGCCTTTACCCCACACACAAAAACAAGAACACGCACACACACTCACACACACAGTCATATGCAAATACACACATGTTTTGCCTAATGTATTTTACTGGGAACGCGCAAAAGTTTAAAACAGCTCAGGTGTAAAGCTCAACGGGGCCAAATGACGGTTATTAGCACATTCAAATGGCAAAGTTTTGCAAACGAAACTCGTGCGGAAAAATATCAAATCAGCGTTTATTGTGATTTAAATGTAAGTGTGTGAGTGTGTGAGTGTGTGTGTGTTGTGTGTGGGCTTACAAAAGTTTTTATTGTTACTTTGCATACCCTATGAGGGACCTTAACTGAGGTATCTACACAATAATAGTCAAAGTTTTCCAATCAAAATTAGGCAACATTTTAAAGTTTTTTTTATATATATTATAATTTATTTTAATCAGTTTTTGAAATAGTGAATATAAATTAATTAGCTATATATAATAATTATTATAAAAGGGAGTATTTAACTGCATAGAATAACTTTACTGCTCAGACAAAGTCCTTACAAACTTTCTTGTATCCCCAATTGAGTGGCCCAAATATGAGATTTGATCTTTTGAACTATAAATTGCTGTTTTAACGATCTCACTTGTAAATATAAAATGGGTATGATACTGCTATGGATACTTAATCAATAAATATCATCGGCTTTAAAGAATATTAAATAAAAATATAAATAAATTTTAAGTTGAGCCACAACTTATTATATTAAAAAATAGTCCATTATATAATTAAAAAAATTGTTTAGTTTCAAAAGAATTCAACTTATTTTAATTCACATAAAAAAAGAAAACTTAGCCAATTCGGGAAATTGCTAATGTAATTAAAATTATCGCTTAAACACAGTAATTTCCTATTTCCTTTGTTAACATTTCCGTTTTCATACTGAACTTGGAAAACTTGAACATAATTAAGCAGTATTAAGAAGTCAGAAAAAAAGGCAACGAAAACTTTTTTTAACTTTCGCATGACATTAGCTAAAACTAAGCCTTTCTCACGCACAAAACTTAACGTTTTATTTATTAGTTTCTGATACCCTGTAGTGGTGAGAAAGGGGGTATGTTTAAATAAAGTTTATTAATGTATAAAACTAAGCTGAAGTATTTTTCAAAATTAGTTTGAAACCACACTTAGTACCAACCAAGTTTCTCCTAGGGTATTTTAACAGTCACGTCTAGCTTGTTTTTACGATTTTTACAGATTAGCATTTATTTATGCATTATGCCATGCAGAATCACAATCACATTCAAGCATATAAAGGCAACAAATTGCCAGTTACTTTTCACATCAATATACTGTGAACATGATACACATTAAATACACTGAAAGCCTGTTGCTGGAACAGCAAAATTTGTTGGCCCAAAAGTTGAACAGCTGCCATTTGCCGTTTGCCGTTTACTGTTTGACGCTTCCGTTTGGCCATTTTGGCCAAAGCATTTAGCCGGATTTGACACGCTCCGAAACTTTGATGGACAGGCGGCATTTGGCAAGCGGCCAAAAACTTTTCGGGCCAAGTCATTGTCAGTTTAATAAGCGGCTAAATAACAGCCCAAATTTAACGAATACATATGAAGTATGTGCTTTTGCTAATGCCTTGATTTACTAAACAAAACTTTATTTCACTTTCTTCTTTTCGTTCTATTAAATTGTTGAAGTCTTGTTCACAGGTTGGCTGCAGCTGTTGGCTGAGAGAAAAAACGCCTCCGTTGCCATACTGACAACGGCCGAAACTTACTCGACCGCATTGTATTTCACATTCACCAGCCTCACCTCGGTGGGCTTTGGCAATGTGTCGGCGAATACAACGGCCGAGAAGGTTTTCACCATTATAATGATGCTCATTGGCGGTAGGTAATCAACCACGTTCGCCCATCCCGACCGAGTTCTATATGAAATCATATACCCTTCATCTTCATTTTTTTTTTTTTTGTCTACCTCACATTTGCTAAATTGTGTCAACTCTCTTCTTATACAGCTCTGATGCACGCCGTGGTCTTTGGTAACGTTACGGCTATTATACAAAGGATGTACTCGCGACGTTCTCTGTACGAGAGCAAATGGCGCGACCTGAAGGACTTTGTGGCCCTGCATAATGTGAGTATTAATCGGCTTAATGCGAAAATCATTTGCTTCCTTTATCCGCGTCGCAGTGAAATAAACGCGTTTACACTTCGCTGACTTCGCTGTCAGTCGCAGCCACGTGAAAACGTTACAAACAAATTTGCAAATTTAAAAGCTTAAAAATACATGAAAAAAAAATTCACTTAGAATGTGAGTTTTTTAAAGTTTTAGTTGTAGATATGGTATCATAATATATTTATTACTTTAACTTAACTATACTTAACTATTTTCTATGGCAGCTATATAATATAGTATAATGCATCCGACTAGCATATGTTTTTATTGCAACAAGTTTCATGACTTAAACTTTAAAGCTAAGAAACTAATGAACAAACAGTGAACAAAGAAATTTCTTTATTTGCTTGACTATTGGCATATGTTGTATATATATTGTTAGTGTAGAATAGTCAGATCGAAGCATATTGCATATTTTGTAGCAAATTCTCAATAACCTCTGGTAAAGCTAAATACAATTTTTTTTCGACTGCACTTTCACTTGGCACTTGAGCCTTATGGGCCTGGGCCCATTAAGAGTTGATTGTCGATTGTCGATGGGACGACGATGGCGACGACAACAGAAACCGCAATGGCCCTGGCAGAGGAAATGAATTTTCGCCACAGTCGGTTATGCATGCGACTCATGTGGCAAGTGCCCAAGTTCGGTTCGACCAGTTTTTATTGGCATGCAGGCCACATTTGCCATATGCCACGCAACATTAGGCAGCCAAGGCAAAAACCCTTAAGCGCACCGATTGAGTTTGCTGCGGTTGCCAGCTGCTGCTGTTGCTGCTGCTAATGCAGGGCTCGTGTTTGGTGGCGCACTCGCAACCTGTTGATGTTGCAGCCAGGTGGTTTCATTAGCATTAGCTGCCACGGTGCGTATACGTGATATGCAACACGTAATTAAGTGCATAAAGTGCATGCAAATGAAACACAGCTCATTAGTTAATGTCATTAAAGTATGAAAAACAACGCCCACTTATAATCATCATCACTTTGTGTATTTCAGATGCCCAAGGAGTTGAAGCAACGCATCGAGGACTACTTTCAAACTTCATGGTCGCTCAGCCATGGCATCGATATCTATGAGGTAAAGTATGCGTATGAATGTGAGTGTGTCTGTGTGTGTGAGTGTGTGGATTGGTGTGTGTTCATTCGTAAATCATTTATGCCCGCACAGCAAAAGTTGTCGACACAGCGCAAAATCTTTGACAGTGGCCAAAGCAGTGCGGCTTCATTGGCATTTTGATATGTCTGTGCCTTTAATTAAGCAAATGCCTGTTGGCCACCGATATAAATGTGTGTGTGTGTGTGTGAGTCTGCTGGCCATGTGACTTATTGATTGGCATTGGCTTAAATGGCAAATGTCTGAATTCCCCTTTGACAGCCACTAGAGGTAGCCACAATTCATTTCACAGGCAGCCAAACCCCCAAAGCGCTGCGGGTTGTCACAAAAAGTATTTAATATTGCATTTATCGGACTTCAATTATTTTTAATTGAAATTTATACGGAAAATGCGTACGCAATGCATATAAAACCGAACGTATGTGCAAAAATGCTGCATTAAACGTGACTCCTTGAGTTTTTAACAGTTGTTGGAGGTTAAAGTTAAATATCAATCAAAAATATCTGTTAAAATATTTTCAGATGTATTATTAGTTAGGAAACTATTTATAAAAATGTTAATCGAATGATTATTGAAAAGCTTATAAGAATATATATTATAAGTGTTTATATCCATTTTATAAAAGTCCACAAATTTTAATTGAGCGTGCTTAGGAACTATTTCAGTCAATTTTAATTTTTTTAAATAATATTTAATTTTATCTATATTGTAGACACTAATGCAATATAAAAATAAATATATATTTAACAGTTTTTACTGAAGCATTAACACTATTATATTTCCAAATATATTATTATATTATTTTTTGATTATAATATATCTAAATTTGTATTCATTTATAAACCTATCAACTGTCCTTAAGTGTCCTCAATCAACCCTCGCTGCTACATTGACCAGCAGGTTGTCTGACGACGTTCCTGATAAGATACCACATGCATGTTTAAATTGAATTCCACATTATTTGAGTGTATGAATACGGAATGTATATTCAACACACACAGACACATGCTTAAGGTCAGCTGAATTAATTCAGTTTTTATTTATATGCTGCTGCAGCGCAATTGAACTGCTGTAAATTACAGATTGCTTAAGTTGCGAAAAGTTTTGTTGTACTTACATTGGGAGAAATCAATGCGCAAAGCAATCATAATTCCATTTGTGCGTTCATTAAATCCGTCCCCAGCAGGGGCTAAATCCATTTAAGTTTCAGTTTCAACCTGAAGTTCGCAAACTTTCGCACAGCAGGAGCAAAATTTGTTTGCCCCACAACTCCCCAAACTGAATAAACTTGCTGCAACTCTGTCTCTCTTTCTCTCTCTCTCTCTCTTTCTTTCTGTGCGGCTCCATTCAACTGTGCTTGCTGCAAATTGGCGAACAACTTTGTTTCGTGCCACACATGCACTTTTCCATGTGTACTCACTAATTGCCGTTATCATAACAGGAGTCGTTATATAAGTTAACGTTGGCGGTTTTTCTGCTGCTGGTAAATTAATTAGCGTATTTTTCGGTGCTGCTTTAGAACTCACTTTGAAGTTGCCCCACTGCGACTGTCTGACAGGCGCTCGTTTTTGTGCTTCGCTTTTGGCCAGGCTTTCAGCGCAGCTTAGTTCTGACTCGGGCCCCAAACTTACCTAATTAATTTCGGCTTGCCAGCATTTGAATACGGCCAAAATGAGCGCATCACAGCCAGCTTAGCTGGCTTACGCAACATCTTTTAACTGCTTTCAATCTTTTGTGAACACATCTTTAGTGAATGGAAATTGTGAACGTCTACAGAAATTTGCTTAAAGCTGGCACATTGTTGCGGTGAGCTGTTACCACATGTATGTGTGTATGTATGTGTTAACATATGAAATGTGCTCCAATAATGTGGCTACAACAATTTATTTATATAATAACTATGCAAAAATTGAAACGATTTTCGTGTTTGATACCATTTTGATCATGGTTTGTCCTCTTTCTTGATTCTACATTTAAAGTTATAAATTTTTTTTGTTGTTTTTATTTTTCGACTTTTTTCGGAAAAAAACACTGTGGTCCCCCCTGGTGAAATTTGGAAAAAAAAATTTTTGAAAAATTTAGAATCCTCCGATTTTATTTTTAATCGATTGCGGGTACCAAAATTAGTATAAAAATCAACTTTAAAAGTATTTCTGAGGGGGTCAATTTTTTTGTCAAAAATCATGCGAAA
>SCDZ01000732.1:0-30128 GCA_004143845.1 Drosophila lacertosa | reverse complement strand
AGTATTAAACAAAACATAACATGTCATAACAAAATATCAATAGGATGGTCCGTTGACTGGAAAATTAAGCGTGATTGAATATTAGATCAAGATATCAAGACCCGATCCAGAAGGTCTTGAGGGTGGTGGCGTAAGAGTCTTCTTCTTACTGTCGTGCGGTGACGTGTAGGCGTTACGCGTCTGGCTAGGCTATTCGAGTGAGCTCCAAGTCTTTCCTCATACTTTTTAGCAATCGCTTGGATTCTATCGCCTATTTTGGGTACATTAAGGTCGCGATCTATTTCGGCAGTTCTCATGTACCATGGTGCCCCTGAAATCTTCCTCAGAGTCTTAGCTTGAATGACCCGAATTTTATTCAGGTGAGTCTTGGCTGCGATTCCGTACACCTGAATGGCATAAAAGATGCTCGGCGCTAATATGCATTTGTAGATTCGTACCTTGTTGTCCAGCGAAAGTTTATTGTTGGCTGAAAGCAACCAGGACATTCGTTTTAACTTGTCCCTTAACGAGTGCAGTATAGATGTGACGTGACTGGCGAATTTTAGCCGTCTGTCTAAAATAACGCCCAGATATTTATGTTTCGATGAGTGAGTGTTTCTTCCGTTAAATGTCACCGAAGGACAGTTCTGCATTCGATTTGCAAAGGTCACAAGCGAAATAAGAGATTTGCAAATGGTGGCAAGAGTTTGTCGAATTTGTTGCAACGCACAAAAGTATGCAACATAAAATGGAGAAAATGACACTGAAGTCAAGAGAACAAAAGAATTACCGCATAAATAAAGTGTAAGCATAATAATACCGTTATAATATCTGTGTGCCAAAACTATCATACGGAGAACACCAAGAGCACCCATTCAGAAGATATAAGATCCTTTAGTCCTCCTTTTAATACTTCATATAAACTTAACTTAACATCTGTTTAACAAAGTTATGTTAATATCGAGTATTTGATATAAATAAGAAGAGTTTCCCTGCAATATAATTAACAAAATTTGTGCAGAAAGAAAGTTGCATTAAAGTGATAAAGTTGACAAACTTTTTATGTGACTTCTGCGAGTGGCCACTGTGCAGTGGCTAAACTTCAAATTTCCTTGCACAGCTACAATTGCATAACTAAAAGTTTGTACTGCCCTTCATATACATATATATACATATATATATATATGCGTGCATGTGTCTGTGCATTTGTGTATGTTTTTTATGCGCATTCGAATTCCTTCCCACTTCAACTTTGTTGTGCGCTTTTTTATCATTTTACGCAAACTTTTGCCAATCGCAGTTTATTACCGTATTTTACATTTTGTTTCATTTGACAACAAGCTAGAGTGGAAAAAATATATACATACTATATGTATACTTTTTACAATATTAATACTAAGTAAATTGCGCACACGACTTGTGTTTGGCATATCTTTAATGATAATCGTTGGGGTAAACGGCCAAATGGAATTTTGTATTAGTTTATGCAAATTTTGGGCGGACAGAACGCAGCTGCGCTTTGGCCTGCGGCCAGCTTAGAGATCTGAAACTCAATTTAAAGTACTCAACTTAAAGTCTGCGCAATTGCTGTATAAATCGCATTTAATGCCAAACAAAAAAAAAACATTGGAAAGAAAATGTTATGCAGCTTCATCTGGCTTCTGGCTACAGTAAAGACCTTTCATTCAGCTTAAAGCTAAATTCTGCAAATGTTTGTCTGGTTATACATAGAAAAGAAAATAGAAGTGTTATTTGATTAAAAAAAAATAGAAACATTTCATATTGTTTACATTATTTTTTCAACTAAAAATGTGGTACAAAAACAATTAAATTTGTAGGTATATTTCCGAAAGGCAAATAAGAAAATAAAATAAGTTAGTCAATATATATATACAATATATGATGAGTTTGTAGCCGTAATAAGGTAATTTCAACACCTCCATTTTTATGCTTATAATTGTTGTAAGAACGTAAAAAACTTATTAGAATTCTGCGGGCAACTTTTGCTTTGCAGGGAAATTGATTTTGTCGTCTGACCTTTAAAGTTTTTTGCAGCGATTGATTACAAAACCCAAAGCACACAAAAAAGGGATAGGCGTTATCAAATTGCCGCAGACTCAACATAAAAAACTTTTAAGAACAATTTAATGTCTTAAATGGCAGCTTTGGTAACAGGTGCCCAATATTAGTATCTAAACTTATCTTTTACCCTTCAAATTTGAACATGTCAAAATAAATATATATTTGTATACTATCTTATGGATCTTAAAGACAATCTGTATATATTATATTAGCTTTCATTGCTAAATCTGTTGTATACTTTTGGATGGAAAATCAATATAAAAGATAATCCATGGCAACAATGTGGTCTCGATTAAATTAGCATTCGCAGCACACAAAAAAAAATGTGTATAAGCCACTGGATGCCTTTAAGCTGTTAAGCCGCACAGCGTGAGCGAAGCGAGAATAAATCACTCTCAACTGTCAAATAAAATACAATATAATTTCAAATTACTTTTAAATATAATCGTGCGACAATTTGAAATAAGCCAACCCTTTTTAGTTTGGTTTGTTGCTGATGGTTTTTTTCTTCGCTTCTTTTTCTTTGCTGTGGCCGGCGCTTTAGAAATTTCAATTTTAATTTATCTCTGCCTTCACGTTGTTGTTGTGTGGCATCAGCAGTGTTTGGTCCACTTGGCGTATACTTGATATTTCATTATGTTCCCCGTTTTTTTTGCAGCCTGCCTTTTCACCACACACATACACACACACAAAGAGCTGGTAGGGTGTTGTGCAAAGCCGGCAGTTTATTGTCAATTTCAATAGTCGAGACAATACTCGCTGGCAAGCGTCTTCTTTGGGCGTATTGACTTTAACCGAGTTCTAATATAATAAAAATGCAAATTGCGCACCGCCAGCAGCGGCAAAGTGTCGCGTTTTTCTTTTATTTTTTTTTTCTCTCGTTTTTGTATTTATTTATTTTTTTTTTTTTAAGCTTCCCTTGCCTTACCTTCGCTGAGAGTGTCTTCTTTGTTTAACGAAGTGAACTTAACTTTTTGTTGGCGCTTTAGGTTTTTACTATGTATTTAGGCTATGCCAGGACATACAGTTTGCTGGCCATTTTAAAACCAATGTTTGCCCTGGTCCTGGCCAAAATGCAAAAGCTGCCAGCTGGGCCGACCAACTGGGCAACCGGGCAACTGGTAGGAGCCACGCACGTTTTGGCCTTTTTATGTTGCTGCTGCTGCTGCTCTTTGGGTTTGTTCATTTGGAAGAATTGGGTTCGCCCGGGCTCGAGCTTAGTTTGGTTCAGTTCGGTTTAGTACCATTCGATTCTCGTTCTCGTTCACATTCGCGTTATTTTTTTTTTTTTTTTGGTTTTTACTGCTTTTGCCTAGCTGCCAAAAGAAAAAAAAATATAGAAAATTTTCAGTCAGCAGTTTCCTTTTTGTTGCCTTTTTGTTGCCTTTTTCGTTTTCTGTCAGCTTCTCCGTTGACTATTATTTATTTTCACTTAATTTTTTTTTGTTCACTTACCGCCGCAATTTAGACGTCTATGTGCGTCCCTATGCCGATAAGAAATAATACCGAAACGCATAATGGACTCACTCAATGGTCAATCACTTTGGGTCGCCTGTGCCTGGTTAGGTTCACTCCCTCTCCCTCTCTCTCTCTCTCTCTCTCTCTTTGTCTCTCTCTATCTGCTTGCCTTCTATTGAAATTCGCTTTAGTTTTGCATTTGTACTTTCGCCTCTTTTGACGCCAAATGCCAAATGTATTTTCCTAATTATGTCATGAATTCTGTGTCAAAATAGTAAACACATCATTGAAAAAAAAAGCTGACTGCCAGATATTGATCGCGATTATATGTATATATGTCAAAAACTTATTTGGAAATGTTACTTACGAATCTCTAGCGAAATCTGGCAATTATTGATTAAACAAAGAAAGTTTAAAGAAAGAATTTCAATCCGGACGGAGTGAAGAAACTTTATTGTATAAAAAACAAATCTTTTATTTAAATAAAAATGTTTTTAAATTTTAGAGGAGTTTTACTTGCATTCATAAAAGCTTATGATTATTACAAGATCACCAATTCTTATACTAATTAGTTTGTGCTTTACTTAAGATTTTAGTTTATATCCACGTGAAATTCCATATGGAATCAGTAATGTTGCTGACAAAATCTGGGATTATTTAATTAAAAAATTAAATTTTACAGGCTTACATAATTTATTAATTATGTTTAAAAAGCATACTTATTTAACAAATTTGAATCAACGTTAGACTAAAAATATGTATATACAATAAAATTTGGCTAATGGAGGCGACTCCAAAAAATAGTTTAAAACTTGGTAGAATTAAGATGCTAAATACTGTAAAAGAAAGGACAAATAATATTTCTTTTGGTGTTTTGTTAACACTGATAAAAATCAACAAGTTAGAAGTTAGTTTTTCCCCATTTCCATCTAAAAACTTTGAATTGGCCTTGATCCAGATTTGGTCCAGATTTTATTATTTATTTATGCATGAATACAAATTGAAATTAACAAAATAAGTTCTATTGATTGAATTTCAATTTGTTTCTACAATGAGCCACACTTTTAGTTAATTGAGCTCATTAGAAGTGTGTTTTCTGTTTTAGTTTATGGTTTTGTTTTCTATATAGATATTTATGCATATACGTATATGTTTAAATATTTATATGTTTGCTGTGTGATCAGTTTTGATTTTCGCAAATGTAGCTGTTTCTGTCAATTTTGCCATATGGATTCTGGGTTACTATTTAAAGGGGGTTTATATTTATGTTGTTGCTTTTCGTTTAGTTCGTGTTCATTGGCCACGTAGGCATATTTATGCCGCTGTTGCTATTGTTGTTGCTGCTATTGAGGTTGCTATTGTTCATGCTGCTTTTGTTTTGCATGTTGCAAATATGGTTGATGTTGCTGCCATCGAGTATGTTGCCGGCGTTGCTGCTAAAGTAACTGTTGCTATCGGCCTGCTTCAAGTTCCAGTGATTGGCGGCCAGCTCGTGGGGCACCGCATTGTTCGACATATACCAAATACGCAGCTTGTTCGGTGCCACATGCCCGTTGTTGATAAAGACGGGCGTCTTAAAGTTGAATGCGTTGCACGGTGGCAACTGCTGTTGCTGTTGCTGTTGCTGCTGTTGCTGATGGTGTTGATGTTGATGATGATGTTGATGCTGCTGTTGATGTTGATGTTGATGTTGCTGCTGCAGCTGTTGTTGGAGCAGTTGTTGTTGGTGGTGTTGATGCAGCTGTTGTTGCAGGTGTTGCTGATGTTGCTGCTGCTGCTGCTGCTGCTGCTGCTGCTGCTGTGTTTGTGGCTGCTGCGGCCATTGCTGGCCGGGATGGTGCCAGGCTTGCGATGCCTGAATGTAGTTGGCTGCTGGTGCCAGTGCTGGTGCCGGCGGCGGCGGTGGTGGTGGCGGTGGCGGCGGTGGTGCAGGCTTGGGTCCGCCTGTTTGTGCTGCTGCTGTTGGTGCCGCCGCCGCCACCGCTGCAACTACACTTGCAGCAGCTGCTGCTGCTGCAGCTGTTGGCATTGTCAGGTCCTGGTGTGCCTGCGTCTGAGGCTGCGGCTGCGGCTGCGACTGCGGCTGCGACTGCTGCTGCGACTGCGGCGGCACCATTTGATTACGCGTTAGGTCCTGCTGGAGCTGCCAGTGCAGCTGGCGTTTGAGCAGCAGGTGCAACTGACGCAGCTGCATCAGCGTCTGCTGGAACAGCTGGCGATTGGGCAGCGCCGGCAGCATCTGGTCAATGCTCTGGACCAGACGACGCGTCTGCTGCTGCGCCTGCAGCAGCTGCACAGTCAGCTTCTGTTTCTGATCTGTGGGCGCCTTGGCCTTCAGCAGCGGCGGCTTGCCCGCCACCGCAGACGTCTTGGGCGCCGACATTTTTTTCGGTTCGCCGCGCGTCTTCTGATCGGCCAAATCCTCGGTGAAGCGCCAGGGCTCGAACTGCTGCTGGCGCTCCCGTTCGAATTGGCGCTCGCGCTGCCAGCGCAGCCAGGCGTCCAGCTCGGCGTTCGGCAGACTCTCCGCGTGCTGCCGCTGTGGGCATGGTCGACTATCAGAGCGCCTGCCTTTGGGCAGAATGTGCATACTTACGATTGGGGGCTCGCGCTGCCACATCTTGAGCATATTGATGTGCTCCTGGTTTGGGCTGAGATTGATGTTTAGGCTGTTCATTGCTGCCATTCGCTCGGCCCGCTCCGAGCCGATTGGCGCCAGTTTGGTTCTGTTATCCATGATTATTGGTTTAATACTTGTGCTAGTCTCAGAGTATTTCTTAACTATTGCTGTCAGTAGTTGATGTAGTTGTGGTTAAATTTCCAGTTCCATGACCAAAATGAATTTAAGCCCATAGCCAACTTAATTTCGTTTGCATTGCTTGCCGGCGATTCGATAAACTTTCGTTGTCAACTTTGAAACACTTTCAACGGATTAACTGCAAATTAAGTTCCATTTTTGAATCAAACACCCAAGTAACAATTAATAACTTTATTGATTAATAAAGTTGTGCAAGCGATAAAGACAGCAAACAATGTGCCAATGAGTTCATGAGGCTCATCTCACAACTGGCGCAAGTCCTTTTTTGTCTTACGTTGCAGTCCTGTCCACAACTTATCCAATATACAACACTAATTAAAGTGTAATTAAGTTTAGTTTGTTTTCCTCTTCCTCTTGGGTAAAATATATTTAGATTGATCTTTTACAAGCGAATAGCGTCCATTAAAAGCTAATTAAACACTTCAAGTATACTTTAAATTGTTGATAAAAAATAGATTCTTTATACATTTGAATGACTTTAACCACTAGACACACAAAGTTTCAATAAAAACCTTCTCTTCAAACACTCCTACAAGGTAAAAAATAAAAAATTAAATCCCTCCCAATTTGCACAAATCCTTGAGGTATAAACGAAATTGTAACTTTAGAGTAAAATTTGTTTTTAATTTTAAATAAAATTGTTTTTTGATGCAATCCTTGTCAAAAACTTGATATTAATTGATTTTAAATGAACTTTAATTATATACAGATATAAGTTTATACGTTTTAAGCATTAAATTTGCCACAAAGATTTTACATGTTGAAAATATTATGTTGCAGGTGGAATATGCCACAACCGAATCGGTGGTCACTGTCGATTGGGAGAATGGCTTTGTGGAGGCATCGGCGGCCAAGAACGAAAACATTACGCAGGTGAGAAGTTGCCTCTTGCAATTAATTTGGCGGCGAGCTTTAAAGGTTATGCATTGTTTTGGCAGGTTTTCAAGGAGCTGCTGGCCCAGGCTAAAATTACGTACAATTTAAGCCCGGCGCTGCGTCGTCGCCGCCAGTCGCTGCCCCAGCAAATTGGCAACAATGGGCCGGGCACACCGCTGCACCACCCACACCACCACCATCATCAGCAGCATCAGGCGCACGGCCAGGCGACGGCGCATGGTTCCGGTGCCGGGTCGGCCTCGACATCGGCTGGCGCCGCTGGCGGCGGGGCGCACGGCTCCCACACGCCGACGCCGGCGCAGCTGCAGCATCTGCAGCGCATCCAGGAGCGCAGCTTGGGCGCCAAGCGTAACTCGTGCACAATTTCCTAAGCGAATCGAGGAGCGAGCACCTATAAAAAACTGAAACTGAAACTGAAACTAAAACAAAACAAAAACTAAAACTAAAACTGAAACTAAAACAGAACAAACGGTCTCCTACAAATGGTTTTCAATGTTTCACAAATAAAACGATTTACACTTATGTATTCACATTCTAATGTTATCTCGCCTCAAGTGTACCTCTTGCTAATCACTTTAGTACCTATCTCAAACAAATGTCGCTCTGTCTCTGTCTCGCACTATATCCCATGTTCCCCCTAAAGCTCTCTATCTAAGGAACACAGAAAAAATCCCAGTTTTTTGGAACCCAAATAAACGAAACATTAGCTGCAGCTAAAAATACCCAAAAGTCCAATATATTAATGTTAGATATTTCTACAAATATAACAAACAAATATTTACATATATATTATATATACATATACCCTCTACAGATGTGTAAACCATCTCTTGAAGAATTGAAGCGGCAATCCAAAAACTAAACTAAAAACAACAACATGCACAAGTATCTGTAAATACATGACAATATTTCTGAAGCTAAACGCGATAACTTGACCAAAAATACACAAAATTACAAATTTGATCGAATTTTGTAATTTGATATTTACATTTTTAGTTACACAAAAAACTTTATCGCCCAAATACATGTATACAGGTACTAAATAAACCATATGAAAATAAAACAAGTTGAACTCAAGGAAACAAACACACAAATCTAGCGCCCAATTTATGGAAGTCGTTAAAACGATTTTGTGGCAAATAGCAAAAGTGTTTTAAATGTGTCTGTATTCAAAACCTAGGCGTAATATGTACTTGAATGGATTCTAGTTGTAAACACAGATACACTTATTTCCTAATCCTAAATTAAGTGTGCACCATTTTTGATTTCATAATTGAACGAAAGCGAAATTCTTGAATTAAGTACAAAACACTCATTACAACAACTTTTGTATTTTCCATTTTGTTTTATTTTTTTTGTATTTTTGGAATATTAAAATAACAATTAGAAAAACATTTTGTTTATAATTTTATTTGTTTTTTCATTAAAGTAAAGTAAAAATTTAATTTAGTCCTAATTTTTTAATTTTTAATTTTTTTTTTCTTCGTTATCTTCAACAATATTAAATAACCAAATTATAACAACATATATAATAAACATATTTAAATTCGGCACACTTTCACTTACCTGTCAGACACTTAGAACTTTACAAAGGTGTATCCTGGATTTTTACATGAGTGTATGTGTGTTGTAAATTACAAGAATTAAATAGAGTAGAATACATATGCCCCAAAAATATTCGTGATTGTGTAACATTTGTGGAAGATTGAAGCAAATCCAAAGTATATTAAATTGTTAAGAGTTTGTGCTTTTAATTTAACTTTTTTGTTCTTTATTATATATTTATCAATGTTAGCATGTATCGTATCGTAGTTGGTTAATTATATGAGCTAGGCAAGCATGATAAGACAAAGATTTTAGTAACAAAGGGTTAAGATTGAAAATGCAATGAAAACACCAAACAAAATGAAACTAATGGCAAACATTGAAACAAAAAGCAACTAAATGAGAATGGAAAACTATATACATATATATGTATATATATATATATGTATATATAAACACATATGTATGTATATATATATATATATATATATTTATATATATAAAGGTACAAGAAAATAACTTTTATTATATGATATATGATTTGTATGCCGGAGCACGTTGAAGCTATCAAATATTACTTAGTAAATATGCAACTACTACTTGATGTGTGTCTGTCTATGTGTCTGTGTTAAATACCGTATAATATACCATTAAAAACTAATATAAATCAGTTTATTGACATAAATGGCCGAACTTTGCTGTAGCCCTGGTATGGAATGAATCGCATTAATATAATTGTATAAGTATTATTTACGTTTTTGTAAATTTATTTTAATTATTTTATATGCAAAGGTTTCTTATTGAAACTTTGATTGGAGTCATCTTCTCCTCCTTTAATTAGAATTTTTTCGTTCTTTAAACACACATTTTCTGAGTTCAACCAGTTCGTATATTTATGTTTAAGCAAAAAAAAAAAAGGGAACTACATTATAAGTAATATCCCTCTCCAACCGGGCTATAATATAAATGGGCAATTACAGAAGTAATTAAATTACAAACTATAGCAAAAAGTCAATGAATAGATCAGGCGTTAATCTAAATATATACAATGCATTATCTATGAAAATTTGTTGTAACAATTATCATATGTCAAGCAAGGCGCAAGTATTTAAGATTTGAGAGCAGCAGGCTAAACATTTATGGAGAGTTGTAAGCAAATAAAGCAAAAAGCACAAGTCAAAACTTGAATACTAATTATTAATATCGATATGTTACGAAACCAAATCTATGTGAATTTATGTAATAACTGAAACCAGTTCATGTAATACTTATACAAAAAGTAGTGCGTATTTGTGTCACATTTTGTGTGTATTTACAAATAAACAAAACCGAAAGAATTAAACAATGCATACATGCATTATATAAGTACTTAATCTACTAAACAACTTAACGAATCCAATGTTCTACGTATTCTATGTCATTAGCAACGTGCAACTTACATTATCAATATTATCCTAAAAAATTGCCCAAAATTCTAGTAAATTATTGCTACCTTTTTTTTGTGATTTATTTAGTTAGGCAGCGCACTGGGGCTGAAAGTTTTGTCAAGAGATTTCATTTGGAATTTCAAATCGTACTATGAAAAACAGATCAACTTTTTATTTAAACAATAAATTTAGAATTTTAAAAACTTTTAAGTTTGCAGTCTAAAGTGCGCTAAATAACAAAAGCGTTTTGGATAAAAATAAAAGCAAGGCCACATTGAATTGACTAGAGCGCCAAATGGTGGCACTAAATTAAGACAAATACCAAATACTTTTCGTTATTGGTTCTTCGGTTACTTGCTACATACTCGATGATACACCTACTATATATATATTTATATGTATACCTAGATTTGTACTTTAATCTGAAGCTTAAGGTTGTGTCCGCTGTATACGCCGCTGCAATTTCCAAAATTACATTTTTTGATGTGAATTAAATAAAAGAGAAAATACCAAATAAATCAAATAAATACAAAAAAAAAAAAACAAAGAACAAAAGCACAAAAGCAAAATACGAAAAATATCTTATTCAATAACTTATTCTTGACATTTTGAAAAATAGACACTTATACTAATCGTTGTCCTGTCAGTTTTTTCGCGGCTTCCTTATTTCTCGATTTCAATTTTCCTAAGTTTTAAAGTTAACAAATTGTGTGTAAGTATAAGCAAAAAATAAAAAAAACATTATGTAGACGAGCCCAATAAAAGTTATAAAGAAGTAGTAAAAATCTGCAGATGGATGTCCCCAACAATTATTAATATAAATACATATGTATACATATACATAGATAAATATACATCTATACACATTAACAAATATATATACTGAAATATATATATATATATATTTATAAATGTAATTATTAAAGAGTAAAACAAAACAAAAACCAACCAAAAAATAATTTAATACAGAAAGAACATTTCATTTGTTGGGCATTGCTTGAATGTGATTGCAAATGTGAACGAATGCAATCGACTACGCAATACTCTGTTAACAGCGTGCCAACAGCTAAAGCGATTTGTGGCGGTGGAGGGAGGGCACTGTTTGATGAGCTTTAAGACAGTGGGAGGTAATGCCTTTCGCGGTGTGCGGAGGTGGAGTATACATATATTTAAAGAATTAAGTACTCTCATCACGAATAACAGCATGGACAATGTAAAAAAAACAAAATACTCTTTAGCTAAATAGAGTATTCAAATTAAACTTAAAGCTGCCGACAAATGGCCGATCAACCGTTAATTCAAACGTCGGCCATCTTTTCATGCATGCATGACTGAAAGCTTCATTTTGCCTCTTGCAAATAAAGTGTGCTCTGACAAAAGCAAGTTATTACGACAGTGCGGGCAATTTAATTTACCTGACTTAAAGGTTGTTGCTACAACAGCGATAACAGCTTTCACAATAAGAATACAATTTAAATGAAAAATCCGTTTTGGAAAGAAAAATTCTGATTACACCCTTTCGATAAATCGCAAAACGGTAGGAAAATAATTGCGAAACTGTCATACGCATGCGTTAAGAAAATAAAGGAATCTTATCATACCGATTTATTTGAAACAAGCGCAATGAAATTGCAATCAGTAATCATATGTGGAACCAGTGGTATTCTTAAGCATTTTTACTTTTGTTAATATGGCTAAATGTATAAAGTGTTTAAAAGAATGTTTTTTCCTGTTAAATACTCAATTTTTTATAAGTTACAAATATAATAATAATGTTATCTTTAATATTGTTACTACTTGTACTAAACAACTATTTTGATATCAACTCTTCTTTAAGCTCGCTGCTACAAAACAGCCCTTCTTCGGTTGCGCACACCAGCTGCATGCTGCAAAACACCAGCTGCGATATCTGCATAGTTGACAGAACTCAGCTGCATTTTGTATTTAGCAAACTGAATGTTTGTGAGGGAATAACACAAGAGTGAGGAATATGCTAACGCTATGTTTTCGTGAGTTAATCGAGAACAACAACAAGGTTTACGCTGCTGATAAGAGAAAGGGGGTGTGGCAAGCCAAAAAATATAAAAAAAAATCAATAGTAACAGCAACATAAAAGCAAATAGGATATTTTAGGGGGTGTGTACTCGTCTCATGGTATGAGTGTGAGGGTAACAGCAACAATAACAAACATGAGCACAAGGCCAAACAAATAAGCTTACAATGTGCAAAAGGACCAAACTCAAGGTTACTTAGCTCGTATTTCAGTCCATATGCGCAAAGCGAATACACTGCAATTAACAAATTTATTTCTATAACAAATAAGACGTCACGACATAATAATTTGTACTTGTAACGTTCAAAACTATAGTTATAAGAATTGTCTTGACGAATCTAATCTTAGAATATGGAAATATATTAATATGCCAAATAAATGTATATATGAAAGAAACAACACTTAAAGGATTTTTATTGTCTATGAACAAAGATGTTCTATTC
This sequence comes from Drosophila lacertosa, assembly GCA_004143845.1. Lineage (NCBI taxonomy): Eukaryota > Metazoa > Arthropoda > Insecta > Diptera > Drosophilidae > Drosophila > Drosophila lacertosa. Next base: position 17,426 of record SCDZ01000732.1, on the reverse strand, counting down.
CGTGTTAGTATTATTCTTTATAACTTGTTATCTAAAACAAATTGTTGAGTATCACATAAATACTTAAATATATGTACAGATTTGAATAAACTTAGCAATTCTATATACCTTAGATTTTGATGAGTAGAGCAAACAGGCCAAGCAGGACAGTCTGTTTCAAAACAGACGCAGGCGCAGACCTGTCCACGTTGCGTATGAGCAATATAATGTGTGTGTGTGTATAACTGTGTGTGTGTGAGTGTGGCACGTACTACTCACGTTTGTAGTGCTACGCGACTCGTGCTACAGCTGGTGAGCGTATAAGTGGTTGGGGTTTCGGTTATTGGGTCGCTGGGTCGCTCGACAGCCCGGCGAACACAAGCTTCCAGCTGTGTGTGTGTGTGTGTGTGTGTGTGTGTGTGTGTTAGTGTTGGTCTTTTTGTGTCCGTGGGGCCATGGCCAACTGTCAGGAGGAGCCGAATTCAAAACCGATATCCCAAAGTTGTAAGCGGATTCGCGGCGCCCGGCTGCCCGCCATTGTAATCTGACCAGCAAGCGGCTCGGAGTTGCTCGGATACACGTTTAAATTATTTACTAATTGTTGTTATTGCCGTTATTGTTGTTGTTGGTCGCGTCCGTGCCCCAAAGGAGCAGCTTTTGTTATTGTTGTCAGTGCTGCGTTCGGCTCGCAACGCCCCGAAAATATGCATCTAATAAATTGCGCGTTGTTAACTAAATACGCTGTGCAAATTTGACCGGCCGGTGGAATGTCGTGATGTGCTTAAATGTATATGTAATTGTTGTTGTTGCGGCTGTTGTTCTTGTGCATCTGATTACGTGCACGCAGAGTACAGCAGCCCTTGCAAGGCAGTCCCCATCCACGCGGGGATACTAAAGCCCCATCTCGTATTTGGTTGCATACGTGATACAAGCATGTAAGCCTGCAAGCTTTCTAGGAATCCTCGACTTACCCCCACACAACGCCCGCCCATCTATCAAAAGCACAACCCTGTTGTAACTTGACCTACGGGCCGACTTCACGGCCAACACTTGACTGATAAAGGTTTACGTAGCGTGTTTGCGCTCCAAGAAAACATTGCGAAACATTTATAGTATCCATCGAAAGTACCCATAACAATAGCTTCTATGATCAAACCAAGTTGCAGAGTGGTCCCCAACCATTGCGTTTTACTTGAGCGCTTACGAAAGCCGCGTGCTTACTTAACCCAAGATAAATTGAAGAGGGCAAAGTTGATAAGCTGCCAAAAACACTTCTTTGAACAACGATAGACATATGTATATTTATATGCGGATTCCCAGAACGCTAAGCATAAGAAAAAATCTGTCATTACGCAAATATTTATAGCAAAGCAAATCTAAGAAAATATATTAACTAAAGTGTATATATACCTACTTATCAGAATGTAGTACCCTCCGTAATTTTTTACAATATATTTTTTCAGTTAGATTAGGTCAAAACATGTTATTTATAAATTGAGTCTTATGTTTTAAAGCGGCTGGAAAGTATTTTATTAATATATAAATAATTTTTTTAAATACTTCTTTATCTCCAAATCAATAGTCAAAAGTTAAAAATTATTATTTTCTTCATATGTACAACAAAAATTAGCTCAGCTCGAATTCCAGGAAAATGTATGAATTATTTCAAGTCCATAGCTATTTATAATATGAGGATGTTGTTTATAAAACATTAAGCTATTCTTTAAATATTCATAATTTTGTTTTAAATCAAACAGCTTAAACATGAAAATATGTTCTCTTTACAAATTTATGTATGGGTATATAGTATATTATGTATGTATATGAAGGAGACTTCTTCCAATGTATCCGCCTGACTGTGCTTACTCATGCCGATATCAGATTGAATATCTTGACACTCCGCAACATGTACGAGTTATGTATGAGTTTTGCGGCTATGCCTGTGCTAAATATATGCATTATAGGGGACCATATTATGGACCCACATGAGCCGACATGCGAGCGAGCAGTTGCAAACAATTTATAACGGTCGGACACACACGCACACACATACACACACTTATGACGCCGATAAACACGAGTCCGACCCAGTGGCAGGCGACCAAGGAAGCTGTGACGTTTGTAAGGGCGCTGATAACGGGAACATTCAGCAGAACCACAGCCAAAGAAGCACAGCTAATTACAAATAAAAATACATAACTATGTATTTGCAAGTAATGTGTAAATAGAATATGTATTATGGTTAGACCTACAAGATGATAAATGCAGAATTCAAATTAACTCTGTTTTATATTGTCGCAGCCGGAAAATAAACGCCAAGCATATTTGTTTGTCTATCTGCGTATGTGCCTGTTACGGTTGAACAATGTCAAAAATTCATAGTTTGTGTGCGCATATTTGAATTAATAGATATTTTACATTCCCTTATATTAATTATCGATTCCTTCATCATGTTAGTAAATTAAGGGTATATCGAACTGTTGGGAATCTAACCGTTAACATTATCAAACGCTGTTAAGATAACAGATTCTGTTGATTTCATTTAGTTGTTTGAAATGACATTTTCTTTGGTTAATCTGTCTTATTTATCAAAACAGCGAGAACCCAACTAAAATCCTTATTATCGCAACAAGAATATTTGTGGCACATTACGTGTCCGTTAGCCCATTGTAAAACGCAACCTTATTGTGTGGGTGACTCTTATGCGATAACCAAATGGAAGGCGATTGAAATTCTTATTATTTATTTTTGTTTCTGCGGGTAATGGTCCAGCAGCAGCAAAAAATGTTCGTAGAAACATTTTGTTGCTTAGCACTGTTGCTGGGATTTTATCGGAGCTTATCCTAATCTATATATATACAAATATGTAAGCCTGCTGTGGTTATATACGAAGCCACAAGTCAGCGCTTGTCGGCTGAGTTTTATAAAGCCGCCGCTGGCTTCAGCTAGCAGCAGTAAACATCGGATTGTCGCCAGAGTCACTTGACGGAAGCAACAGTAAAAAACAATTATTATGTATATCTATGTACATATATATGGTGCAAAATTATTACTTTATTTTCAAGTGCTTATAAAAATGTGTGCAATAAAATAATTTATTCGGATTGTGTGAGCTCATTGCATGTGAGTCCCTCATTTGGCGCGCTTAGCTGGTTTTCAATTCGATATTGCTAGCTGCCTTGTGAAGGGCTTACTTGTGATTGTAAAACAACTTGAAAAGGAATGGAAATTAAATCAGCAAAACCCCAAAGGATATTATTTAAATATGAAAATTTGAATAGCGCGCCTTAAAGCACTGTGTTCTAACAGAATTGCTCCTTTTGATTGCTCCTCATTTAACAGAATTGCTCCACAATAAAAATGATTATCTGCCTTTTAACAGAATCATCGATAGCATCGACAGTGGCATCGATTGTTGTGCAGCACTGGCTCCTAGAGCTAGAACAAAAAAAAACATACATATAAAACAAAAGAATACGACTAAAACGAAGCAACAGCAGTGCGCAAATGTAAAATGCCGCTGTGATAATAAATCTGGACGACGCAGCGGCAGCGGCGACCCATCAGCAAAAATCCACAACAACGTTGGCGGCGGCGTCGAGAACGCGACTCCCAACGCGCGTGTGTGTATATTTTTTTTTGTTGTCAGTTGCCAATCGCGTTGCTTGTGTGCGTGTGCATGTGTATACAATACATACAAATACAAATGTGTACGTTATCAATAGAAAAACCTAAGCGCACCTAACTTCGGATGTTGTGGAGACAACAAATTGAGAACACAATCTACACGCAGGTGCGTACCAATTTGTATGTTATTCGCTGTTTTCCCGTGCATCCACAAATGCACAATTGTTGAAACGCATACACATAAATATATATGTCGTCCATGTATGCGTTTGAGGCTGTGTGCGCGCGACGCAGACGTGAAGAATTTTCGATTTATCACTGCAAGTTCGTACTGGGCCTGCTCCGCGCCAGCCACATCCACACACATACACACGTTAGAAACGCTCGTGTGCCTGTGTGTGTGCACGCGCAGGGCAACGCAAAAGTTTTAGCACAGACAGCCGCAGTAAGCGAAAAGTTTTTCACGCAAAATCCAATTGACAGCGAGCTGAAAAACAAAATCTCATTGAAATTTGCATGCGCCGCATACGTCGCCTGTATTTAAAACTAATTGGAGACAACGGGCGCATTCGCACAAAATGGCGTCGCTGTGTGCGTGCATTTTGCATGTATGTGTGTGTGAGTGTGTGTTTTGTTAGATAATCCGTTTGAGCCTTTGTGTTGTCTAACGGTACATGCGTGTATTCATGCACGCACACATATGCATACACAGACAGCTGCCGTTACTGCTGCTTATAGCCACCGTTGGCAGCGGCGCTGTGGCCATAACATTAAATTCTACTGCGAGTGTCCGTAATTCAACCATGCGCCGTTCCCTGCGCAACGTTTTTTTTTTGTTTATTTATATTTTTTTTTATCTACAAACTGTTACGTCTGCTTGAACATAATCACAGTTTCATAGGAAATGCACGTAACGAGGGGGTGGTGAAGGAGGGCGGGTTTGCCCACTGTCATACGCATCATCATACATGGCGTATGTGTAATACACGCTTTTAAGTTGCTGCCGTTGGCTATTTTCATCTTCTGTCACTGCTCTTGTTCTAGTTCTCTTTTCTATTCCAATTCCAAGTACGAATTCCAATTTGAATTATATTGCCTGGGCATGCAAGTGTACGCATGCATGTGTGTGCGTGCGTGTGTATGGGGGTTGTTGAGCACAGCTCACCCTTGAATTAAGGGCAGATACACACAGCAGCCGTAGCGGTGAGAGCATAGCGACTATGCACTTTGAATTGGACACCACTGTGCTTTCAACTGAGTACCAGTTTCTAGTTTTGGGGTGGGTCGCCCAGTCTAAGTAGAACGTGTACAAGGCAAGTACAGTTCCAATTGGGAACTACTTTGAGTCGTTTTCAATTTTGAGTTCTTGTGCAAAACAACGATTTATTAACGGGGCATGCGTTGGCCATTTTCTGCTGCTTTTGGGTTTAGGTGTTGATGTGCGCCGTCGCCGTCGTCGCTGCCACGGCCGCCGCATGCGTAACCTAAGTTTGTTGTATTTTTGTACGTTCTTATTTGTTCATTTGGCTTTTTTGTTCGTCGGTCGTTTATCGCTTTAATGTTAGTGTAGACGCTGCGCCAAGTTCGTCTGTGTGCATATGCAGAGAGAGAGAGAGAAAATGAGAGAACGCGACGAGCAGCAGAAGCAGAAGCTCACTTGCGAGAGAGCAGGAAATACAATAGCTATCGATTATTTATATTGTGGAGCGCACCGCACTGAAAATATTTGTATGTGTGTGTGAGCTTGCGAGTCTTGTGTTGGCGGTGAGCGCGCTGACGCAGTGGGAGATATGTGCACACACACCTACGTACGTGTGTGTTTGTATCAAGAATAGATTCTAGGCGGCGGGCGCATGCACTTACAAACACTGGCAAACGCATGCGAGACAAGCAGCGCAGGTCGCTGAAACCAGCGACAACAGCAACAACAACTACTTTTGTGCATTTTACTCTATGTGTAAAAAGAATCATTAACCACAACACACGGCAAATGCGCTCTTTTTCTCTCTTGCTCGCTCTTCTCTTTTTTTTTTTTGCTCTAATATAAATAGCCAGCACGATAATAGAAAACAGCGTAAGTGTGACCAAAGCGCAGGCGCCAAGTGTGACCCTTGTGCATCTTTACATTCAAATATATATTTATTTCTTTCTTCTGTGCATACACCTTTCGACTGGCGTTCTGCCATATTGAATGTTATCTCTGATATTTCTCTCCTTTTTGCTCTACAACAGTTCAATTTTATAACCGAAAAAAATTAAATACTTTCTTTTTATATTTGCACACACACACAAATACAAACATACATGTGTACATAAACGAAAATTGGCTTTAACTTTCACGCATTGCTGGTCACACTTGCAAGTACGTGTATATGTGCTTGTGTGTTTTTGACAGCTGTGCAAGGCCTTGTAGCATGCTTCTCAGCGCATCTAACCAAACTTCGAGCAAGTCTTATCGCTCGCTCACATACATATATACTAACGCATGTACATACTTACATAATGAACGGAAAGCCATCTGAACATTGCGCACGCACCACCCAACAACAGTAAAATCACACGAGCACCTTACAATGCAGTCTATACAAATATGACTACTAATACTACTACGTGGCAAAACTTATATTATATGACAGTTTTTTTTAGACCTGATTTAACTTCAAGTAACAATAACAAAATATATTGAGTAAATTATATTAATAAATTTATGTCATTTATTATTAAGCGCAGAATAAAACACGTTAAAAATGTGATTTAAATAAGTAATAATAGCTAATTGGATGTTAAATGTCTACATTCATATTATACAAAAAGATATGTACGTGTTACCATAAATGAATGGCTTGAAACATATGTTTAAAGTTGAAAATGTACATTTTACTTGTTAATATAATTACATTTTACAATTATCCGTTGTGCCAGCTCCATCCTGAACATCATCAATATCGAGGTTCAGCGTATCATATAAACAAGCAATTATAGTATATATTATATTTAAGTGTGACCATTTACTATTGTCCAGCACTGTTGAACCGTGTGCCCAGCTGCCTGTCTGTATGGCACGCGCAAGTGAAACAAGCTTACCGCCACAACTACCCCGCGCTGCTGCTGCTGGTGTTGATGTTGTTATTGGTAGGGGTGGTTTCAAGGGTGGTGCCAGTGGTGGGTGGCAGATTGCGGGTACTGCGAGCAGTGCATGCGTAACCATATGGCCATAATATAACGCACAAGACAGCGTCCGCGTCAACGGCATCGTAAGTCTCACGTTTACAGCCAAAGCGCAATGCGATTGCGTACGCTGTTGTTGTTGTCTTTGCTGCTGCTGCTGTTTCGACCTCTGCTGCTGCTGCTATCAGTGGCTGCATGGGGGATGTTTCTGATTCGCTTTTGGGGGTAGCTGCGCAGCCCTTTTTGCTGACGTCTCACATGCAAACACACAAATACACACACAAAACCTCTGACGCAAATACATACTGCAGTATATATAGTCGTCTCCCTTCAGTACTGTGGGGGAGGAGGGAGCAATATTAGGCTGGGCACGCATGCAAATGGCAGCTTTCAACCTGTCGAGAGCAGCTTTCGCAAAGCTCTCAAACGCGGACCTTTGCTGCTTTGCCGCACAAGCACAAGAAGAAGAATCCACAAAGCAAAGGCAAAAACGAAACACAACACAGTCACACACAAACACTTTCAGCCATATATGTATACACATGCAAACACGCAGAGTGCGCTGTTGTGTGTAGACATCTCTGTCGCACTCGCTTACTTGCTGCTTGCCTGCCTGCTTGTTGTCTGCCATCTCATGCGACTCAAAGCGACAACGTCGACGCATGGGCGCAGTATTGATTTTTAACTGCGTCGACGCCGCCGCCGCCTGCGTCGCGTCGTCGCTGCCGTCGTCGCCGAAAATGAAAATGAAAATGCATGCACACGGCGTCAATCCGTGGGGTGGTTTGGCGCAGTGTGGTCGCTAGTCGCTCGAGTCGTTTTCTCTGCTCTTCTACATATTCTTGCCATTGTTGTTGTTGTATAGTTGTTATTATTATTGTCAGTGTGCGCCGCGTCGCCGTCGTCTGAGCAAACGCAAATAGAACTTCAACTGGGCAAACGGAAAAGGCACTGCCGAGCAACCGCACAGTAGCAGCAGCAGTAGCAGCCGCAGCAGCAGCAGCAGCGCCAGGCCAAAGATACACAATTGCAAACAATAACAATAAACTTCGCCTCAAACTCGAACTGTAACTGTAATCAAATTCTTTTAACACGTTGTGCGGTGCGTTTACAATTCTGTTTCGACTTCAATTTCGGCTTTAACTCTATTAAAAAGCTTTAAAAAAAGGAACTGAAAAAAAACTGATAGTTAACAAAAGCTGTTGTGATTTTTTTAATTTTGTTTATGTGTATGCTAAAACGGAAAATCAGCAAAAGGCAAGCAAAATACAAAATTAATATTTGATATATTTGTGTAAAATACATACAATTTAAATAATTGCTACATAAAAGTGCAAACTTTGTTAAATGTAAAACAAATTTCCAACAAAAAAGTTTTGACGCGCACGTGCAGCGGCCGCTAACTATTTACATACATATGTACATACATATGTATTTATATAAAGAAATACTATATATGGCGAGTGGAAGAGTGATAAAGGGGGTGGAGAACGGGGATCTGGGTAGGAAATTTTTCGTCGAACCTGCTGAGTCTGCGCATTATGGGGTCATTTTTTGTTATCATATCAAATCTTTGTTGCAAATTTTGTTTTACGTTTTTATTCGAAACTGCACTCAATTCAAATTGAATGCTAAGCAAGACAGAATGTGTGTGTGTGTGTGAAAGAGAGAGAGAGAGAGGAAAGGGTGCATGTGTGTGTATGTACCAAGGGCAGCAGTGCTAGTAAAAACCAATTGGAATGACAATTGGAATACTATACTGTTTAGATCAAAGCCCAATTTGGACTCAAATAAGAAGGTGACTAGACGCTTGGAGCACGCCAAATCACATTAGAAAAAAAAACTACACACCCTTGTGCTTTAGTTTAAGGGATGCATAACAAAAAAGAAAAAGAAAACATTGCTCATTGGTTGAAAAAGCTCCCGAAAATAGTTTTGAATGCAATGGGACGCTGCTCTTTTTATTTGAATGCCTAAAACAAGGCCTAAATCTGGGAATCCCATACACATATCCAATATAGTCAGAGCTATATACTGTGTTCTGCACTGTATTTTAATCACGTCATTAAAAGTACTAGTACTCTATTGATTGAATTTACATTTATTATCTCTGCACACATATTGTATCTATTTATTATAATTAAGGGTATATTAAAATAGGCATGGCTTCTGTTTCTCACGTTCGACGTTCCGCGGGCTGTGTTCCGTTATCGGCGTTCCGTTCTGTTCCATCTTGTCTCATACTATAACCCCACATTTATATATTCATTAGTCTGCTCTTCAATGGCGACGTTGGCGTCGCTAATCAGCGGTCGCTGTTCAAATTATTCGCTGCGTTGAGGCACATACTCAAATTGTTATTGTTCGTACTAATTCATTATGCGTGTGTGTGAGTGTTTGTGTAGGTGTAGATATAGCGCAATTTGTTGTTGCTCTTGTTGTTCTCGAATGTTGCGCATGCGCGCTTTTGACCTGATTCATTCATTGCTTATCAGCAATGGCTTATTTTGTTTTGGGTTCTATAGGTTTTTTTTTGTTTTATCGCTGTTGTGTACTTACGCTGCGTGGCGCACACCACTCGCCATCAGGTTAGAAACAACTTTAAAAATTGGCACGTCTTTTGAACTGTTTTAACTGTTTGAAACTACAAAGCTGATCTTTAAGCATGTAATTGTTTATGCCATACTAAACATACAACGATCACTTATCAATTGTAACATTAACACAGTTTGAAATCGGATTTAATAAGATACCTTTTAATAGATGACATTACACAAAAAATGAAGTGAACATTTCAAGCCACGCTCTTAATTTTTAAACACGGGAACAAAAAGCGTTTCAACAAATCGATAGTTATCGATTGGAACACGTGCGAAACTTATGAAGATATTAAATTAAGTTGATTCATAAAAGTTTCCTTTTAATGACTGTTTATTGTTAATTTTCAGCTGGGTTCATAAAGCGTCTTAACGTGACCTCCGTTCTGTAAACATTAATGCAGTTAATGTTGCTATATTAGCTTGCCTAAAATCAATGTTTTATGAAATATAGTTTTAAATTAGTAACAACTAGAAGTTAATGCAGGTTATTTGTATTGTGTTTTATGGCCTTTTCTCAGTTAAAATGCATAATAGAGAATATTGGTTTTACTGCATATGTACGTAAAAGGAAGCATCATAATATAATATATTAATTTTAAATCGTTTAAATATAAAATAATGTTGAAATATTGCCTGCAACTAAATGAAATTGAATAAACAATGAAAAAGCTGATTAAAAATAATAATAAAAATCCTTACTCTGAATTTCTATCACCTGCCGCAGGACATTTACACGGCGCATGCGATTAGTGCCACGTAGCCTAGGAGCCGAGCCCAAGTCTGAGTTGCACGCGAGGAGCAGCAACAGCAGCCGACCAACCACTAGCACCAGCACCAGCCAAACCACTAGCACCGCCACGGGCAGCTACCAAGCTGGCCACCACAAGCTATCGGCTGATTGTGGCGCCGGCTGGCAGCCAGAGGAGTACTGGCGGCGGCTCGGCAAATGCGACGATCAGCGCCGGCGGCGGCGGCGGCAGCAACAACAGCTCCGGCAGCGGCGGCCTCAATGTGACCACCATAACGACGACCAGCAGCGGGTCGCAGGCGCAGTCGTCGTCCGGCGGCCAGAGCAACGGCACCACCTACAAGATCGAGATGCTCGACGATGATATGCAAAGTCTGGCGACCGACGACGAGGACGACGATCTGATCAGCAGCGAGGGCAGCCTGTATGACGGCGAACTCAATACATTGGCCAATGACGATGTTGCCCATCAGCTGGCCGCCGCTGGGCCAGTGGGCGTGGCAGCCGCAGCAGCCATCGCCAGCTCAAAAAAGCGCAAGCGTCCCCACTGCTTCGAAACGAATCCGTCGGTGCGCAAACGGCAACAGAATCGACTGCTGCGCAAACTGCGCGGCATCATCTACGAGTTCACGGGCCGCGTGGGCAAGCAGGCGGTGGTGCTGGTGGCCACGCCGGGCAAGCCGAACACCAGCTACAAGGTGTTCGGCGCCAAGCCGCTGGAGGATGTGCTGCGCAACTTGAAGAACATCGTGATGGACGAGCTGGACAATGCGCTGGCCCAACAGGCGCCGCCGCCGCCCCAAGAGGATCCGTCGCTGTTTGAGCTGCCCGGCCTCGTTATTGACGGCATTCCGACGCCCGTCGAAAAGATGACGCAGGCGCAACTGCGCGCCTTTATACCGCTCATGCTGAAGTATTCGACGGGGCGTGGCAAACCCGGCTGGGGCAGGGAATCGACAAGGCCGCCGTGGTGGCCCAAGGAGCTGCCGTGGGCGAATGTGCGAATGGATGCCCGTTCCGAGGACGACAAGCAGAAGGTGGGTGGGGTGGGTGTTCAACAGCCGCCCCGAAACGCCGAATCGTGTCTTATTAATCGCCCCCCTTCCTCTCCTACCCTTCCTTCCGCAACGACCTAAACAGATTAGCTGGACGCACGCGCTACGGAAGATCGTGATCAATTGCTACAAATACCACGGACGCGAGGATTTGCTGCCCACGTTCGCGGACGACGACGACAAGGTGAACGCACTGATCTCGCAGTCCGGCGACGAGGACGAGGACATGGAGCAGCTATCCAACACGCCCACCATACAAACGGTTCAAACGGTCACCCCGGCAACTAGCACCACCAACAGCCAAGTAAGTGCAATCGGCTATTTTCGGGCCCCCTACTTCTCTCTATCTCTCTCGTTCGATTAACGATTAACGTTTCGGGTTCCCTTCACACATGCGAACACACCTCATGCTCTAACTAATACACATAACATTCATTCACATTCACTCAAATTCACCAACTATCCACAACAACCACAACAACAACAACACCAACTACTGCAGCCACAGCAGGTGAACGTGGTGAAGATCAACAGCGCTGGCACCGTGATCACAACGCACACGGCCCAATCAAATACGCCGGCGCCGACGATCATCCAGAGCACGAACAACCAGCATGTGACCACGACGGCTACGCTGCCTGCCTCGACCAAGATCGAAATATGCCAGGCCCCGGCGCCACAGCAGCAGCAGCAACAGCAGCAGCAGCACCACCATCACCTCCAGCAGCACCAGCAGCAACAACAACAGCATCAGCATCACCAGACCAGCAACAATACGGTGCACATACAGGCCGTCGGTCAATCGCAGCCCCAGACAATACAGCTGACAACGGCGAGCGGCACAGCGACGGCGACCGCGGTGCAGACGACAGCAGCGGCTGTAAGTGCCTCGGCGGCTGCTGCGGCGGCAGCTGCACAACAATCGCAGAACGCCGCGCAGACCGTCACTGCCCAACAGATTGCCAATGCGCAAGTTTGCATCGAGCCCATAACGCTGAGCGACGTTGATGTTCGTACTAATCTGTCTGAACTTGTAACTAAACTAGTCAAACTTCAAATTTACGGCTCGCCAAGCCACTTCAGCAGCTGGCACCGGGCATTATGCACGACCTAACTAAAGATAAGATAAAGATAAAGAGACAAGTGCCAAATCCAATATGCAGAGCAAGCTAAAATTTCTCGTTAAAGTCCTTTAACGCTTAAGTTAAATAACATAAAACTTAAATTACCAAGTTGTGTCTATTTAAGTAAAATTCAAACTCAATCTAGAATATAAACAAAAGTGAAATCAGAAGAATAATTCATAAGAATACTTCTTTCATGACAATCTTAACCAGTTGTCGCAAATTCTTAGCTTAAAGCTTTATATATCTCTGTCATCGAGTTCCAGTCTCTGTCCACATATTGATCAATTGGATTTTATTGTTAATTGTCGTGCATAATGCTTAAAGCCTGCGTTTTTGTTTATGTTGTTTCTTGCGTTTTTGAATAATTTGTTACCATTATTTTAATATTGTTCTGTTTTTAGCTTTGTTAACTGCATTTTATAAACATTATATTTATAAAAAATATATCAGCAATTCCTTATGTTTAACCGTATTAATATTTACATTTTTTTTTATATTTTTTTATGCTATTGTTTTTTTTTCTCTCGATTGCAGCAGCATTTTATTATGGTTTTCATTTCATGCGCCCACACCAAAACCCCAACTAAGTACACACACATGTAAATACTCTAACAGCAACAACAAACAAACACACAGACATACACACATACACGCACGCACACACACACACATATATATAACAACGACTACTTTACCAAAAAAAAGTTAAAAAACATTATTTGTTTGTGTTGCATTTCATTTATTTATCGCTGCGTTTTTCTTACGTTACTTTTCCTTTTGCATATTTCGTTTAATTTGTTCTACGTTGTTTTCTGTTGTGCTGTAGCGTTTGCCGAGCCCAGCAGCAAGTTGCTGTTTTTTTGTAACATGAACTTTACCATCTACTTTTCAACAGTACACCACACAAACCGTGTTGTCACAGAACGCCGACGGTACCGTTTCCCTCATACAGGTGGATCCCAACAATCCGATCATAACGCTTCCCGACGGCACCACGGCACAGATACAGGGCGTGGCAACGGTAAGTTTGTGAACAGCTCGCCATTAATTAACGACAATTAACCTGTTTTAACTTGGCTTTCATGCAGCTGCATCAAGGTGAGGGCGGCGCCACCATACAAACGGTTCAGAGTCTGGCCGACGTGAATGGGCACGAGAACGTGGATCTGACCGAAGCGCAGGACGGTCAAATCTTTATCACCACCGAGGATGGCCAAGGTGAGTGTGCTAAAGATGACTCTTTAAAAGAGAAGACAACTTTAACTTATTTCATTTAAGGCTACCCGGTCTCCGTGAGCAACGTCATCTCGGTGCCCGTCTCCATGTACCAGTCTGTAATGGCCAACATGCAGCAGATACAGACGAATAGCGACGGCACCATGTGCCTCACGCCCATGCAGGTAGATAACAGCAACTCCTCCAACATAGCCAACAGCGCCACGCGCAGCAGCAACAACAACAACAGCGGCAGCGCTTCTGCTGTTGCGGCGGCGGCGGCGGCGACTCCAGTCCTAGGCATCTCCGTTTTCAATGCAGGCGCCATGATGGGCCGGCGCAATGCTGGCAGCGTTGCTGGCGTGACGCCGACAGCGGCTGCGGCAGCGCCACACGCCGGTCAGCCGTCGGCGCTCACGTTGCAGGCGCCGCCGGGTACTCGGTTTTATTGGGCCGCGGGCGCGACTGGCGGCAGTGGCAGCGGCAGTAATTTAAATGCCATCGCCGGCTTCAATCTGGCAAATAGCAGTAACAATAACAATAACAATAGCATGCTTACTAACAACAATAACAATAACAATAGCATTAAAGTGCCGCTGCCAATTGTTGTAGCTGCCCCAGCGTCGTCGACTGCGCAGCGGCGCCACGAAACGAGCACCTCGCGCCGCGCAGCCGCAGCTCAAAAGCGACGCAAGCTGGCCAACAGCAGCTGCAGCAGCAGCGGCGGCGGCAACAACAAATTGAATATTCGCAAAAACGCAAACGATGCTACAGTTGCTGCAGCTTCAGCTGCTGCGGCGGCGTCGAGCAGCGCTGCTGCGGCTATTCGCTGCGTGGACAGCGCCAGCCTGACAAATGCGACCAGCGCGCAACTCCAGCTGCAACTGCCGGCCAAAAAAATCAAGCTAGAGCATTTGGAGTAGACAACAACAGCACACACATACTTGCCACACCCCCTTTCACGCCCAATCCGTACGCTAGCTACCATTATTGCACGTATCTAATCTAGTCAAAGCGGCGCTGCACACACACACACACACACACACATAGACACTTGCCATTTTTACTTATATATATAACTGTACATACACACAAGAAACAAATGTGAATGCCGACAAAGAATACCAAAAATGAAAACAAACAGAAACAACAATTAACACCATACAAAAAAAAACATAACAAAATATAAATTGCCTTAGTAAACTATACATAGCATAAGCGTTAAGTATAGTATTTATTTTATATAAACACCATACTAACCCAATTTCCTCCCCCTCCCCACACATTGAATTTAAAGCGAGCCAAAAATCAAAGAGAAAACAACAAATTAATTGTTGCTAATTGATAAACTGAAACCAAAAAGTTAAAACAATACAAAACAAAAGCACATCAAATTAAATTTGTCAAGTTCCTAAAACACAACAAATGATTATTGAATAATTAGAATTTTTTTATTGTTTATTATTTATGTTTTTTAGTTCGTGCATGAATGCAAAATGTATAATCATAATAAAATCGAAACACAAGCCAAATATTAACATATTTAGTTTAAAAAAAAAGTTGATTTCATAAATATATTTTATATATATTTTTATTGCTTTTATTTTGTGCAATCTATGGAAAATGTTATGCAAATATTTTATTTAGTTTTAATTTGTAAGTAGTTGATTTAGCAAACAGGGATTTGAATGCTATAGATTTTGATTTTGTTAAAGCACATTTTCGAAATTTAAAACTAAAAAAAAGTTATGTGAAATGTGAATCGAATTACAAACAAACCAAAAAATATATATATATATTTAAATATATAGTCATATTGTTGAACTCGTCCAACGTAGCCAATTTGCATTAAAAATGTAGCAATTATTTAACATAAAAATGAAACAAACCACAAATTGAACCGCCCACATGCCATCTGAGCTAGTTAACAAAATATTAATAACTAAAAACAAAACAAAAACATTGTGAATATTGTCAAAGTCATGTGGCCAGAATTTATGCGCATACAATTATTTTATGTTTATTACAATTATTATTATTATTATTGTGTTTAATGTTTTTATTACTGATTATGTTTATTATTATAGTTGTTTTAGAGCAAATTTTAATTATGTGTAAAAATGCAATGAAGCGAAATCGAAACAAAACAGAATTATTGAATAAATCCTTTGTTGTTGTGATTTTATATTTTCCATTATTGATTTTATTTTATTTAATTCTTACTATTATTTACATTATATCAAACATTTAATTTACAATCTGATTTTACTTTTTTTAGCAGCTCGTATATTTTGTAAAAAAGGTCTTCGAGTTATATTGCTAGTTTTTTTATTGCCTCATTTTGAGTAAGTATGATTTTTCATATAATTTTATTAAATGACGGTCGGAAGGAAGCGAACATCGATGCGATAAATACAACTTTATTAAAATAAAAAAACTATTTATTATACACTTTATTACACAATATTAAATATCACAATCTCTATTGCCATTGACAGGTGGAAAATGGAGATCAACTGGAAACAATTACCATGTCGCCGGGCATGCATCAAATGATGATCCAGGGTGGACCCGGCCAAGAGCCGCAGCTGGTCCAGGTGGTCAGCCTAAAGGACGCGACGCTGCTCAGCAAGGCCATGGAGGCCATCAACTCGGGCAACGTCAAGGCCGAGGACACAATCATAATGGAGCAATAGACAATTTGAGCGGATTTCGGAACCGCATATGGTCTTCAGCCATTATGGATCACGCATGTAAATGCTTGATTACACACTCATAGAATTAATGCATTTTTTTATATGTACGCGAATATAAATAGTTACTCGAATGATTACGCATATGGTAAATAATCCACGACGCATAAACGAAAATATTTTATAAGTACCTGAAAGGTGTTGCTAAAACAAAAAACAAAAACCAAAGCAAAAGCAATTCTCATTTGATTATTCGTTAGATTATTCTCCCCAAGTTATTTGTATCGATCTAGTCCTTACAAAAAAATAATAATCAATTCTAGTCATCAAATATCCACACGTATATATAATAACATTTTTTTTGTTTATTTTTTACTCTGTACAAACAGTTAAGAAAAAAAAATTTGTCCTTATTTATGCAATTTTTTTTCTTGTTTAGTTTTAAATGAAATTTCGTCGGCTTTACAAATAGTTAAATTCAAATTAAAGCAAACTCTTAATTCAAATAACGATTTTGGGCACCCACAAGCAAAGGGTGTCAAATCTAACATTTCTGCACGTACTCACATAGGTATCTATATGTACTTAAAACTTCTATATTTATGTATTTATCATAATATATGAGAATTACGCAGAGTTACTTGTACGTATGTTATGGGCTTTACCACTTAAACTCACTACAATAAACTTGCATTTGCATCTATGCATCATCATGTAGTCATAAAGTTAAATTAAATATAAAAATACAAATATAATTCATCTTAGGCCAAAAAAAGGAAAACAAACAACAAACCATGCAATGTAAACAAAAACGTCACTAATTTTAATTATTAATTATAATAAATAAATAAACTGTATACAAAGTTTACTTGAAATCATGAAAGTTATTATTACTCGTGGATCCAAAGTTTACCAACACATTTTTCTTAATAGTTTTATTTAGTGTTTTTATACATGAACTAAAACCTGAACATATTGACTGACTTTTCACAGGTTAAAAGACCTTTGCTTTAATAGCGCCAAGCTTAACAAATATAATCTCCTTAATTTTGTATAAGCTTTAAAAATATTTCTTTATAATTTCAAGCTTTAATAACAAAAGGAAGAACGTTAAATTATGAATACAACTAGTAGGAAAGAATCAAAGGCATTGAATGAAAATGTTTTTAAATATACTATATGCATATATATATATATATATATATATATATATA